>UZAN01039695.1:111783-122824 GCA_900618425.1 Echinostoma caproni
AAAAAAAATTAGCCTGAAAATAATCATGTCACATTTTTCATGAATATACCCCCTCCCCCCGAAAGCGCGAACAGCTCAAGAGATCAAGTTTAGCCAAGCCCGTTGATGTTCGCTTTTTAGAGGGAGCACTGTACACACCTGAAAACTCTATGTTTCCTTTAAAAAAATAAGGTTTCAGTAAGTTAATAAAAAAATCTTTTGAATGTTTTATTCACAAGATTTCAGCATCTAACCTATATTAGGTTTAAATCTAGCCGACTACTAACAAACTGCTGTTTCATAAAACATCGTTTTAGTTGAAGAAGGACATAATGTTTTCAAGGACTGTTTCCTGGCAATGTTTGTATGACTCCAGTTGTTTACTGTTGTACAGAAGACTAAAAATGACATCCGTGCTGTGCACAATATTAGCTCACTGGTCTTCCTTATAGCAAGAATTAAATCTCAACCCCATGTTGAAGATGGTCATGCAAAGCAACCGAATTTTCCTGTCCTTTTCTGACCGGCATGAAAGAATAAGGCATGAATCGTATTATCTACAGGTCTAGTAAAAGACTATTAAAGATATGGGCTCAATGATACTTCTACCAGTTTTGGTTCAGTGTTATAACATCCTTGGACAGTTCAACCACCAGCGGCAGACAGGTTTTAATGTGATTGGCGAAATAGTGTTACTACCCTGAAGTCATCACTTTGGTTGTTATCATGTGTTGTCCATTCGCAGAGGCACAACAAATTCTTGGCAATGATTCAAAGCGTCAAATGAAAGTTTGCACATCATATGTAAAGCAACTAGTTGTTTGACAGACGTATTTCTCGAATAGGGCTAGTTTTCATAATTAATGAAATGGTTCCAAACTTATTTTATTAGGCCATGAGGAACCTGAAGTTCTGTTGGCTCAGCTTTGCTACATAGTTCCAATGTCTTAGAATGGACTAGTTTCCTTCAGGGCAAAATCAGTATAACTTACATCTTCAATCGATACGTGACAGTTAAAAACTCACAAATGCTACGAGACAATTTGATACCTAATATCTTAGGACTGGAAATGGAAGTTGACATTGCGCTTTCGTCCAATGCACCCACCGCCACAAAATGCTGTAAAGATGAAAATCTTTCTTGCTTCGAAAAGTTTGGGGAAGATGGATCGGTGGGGGACGACCAATTAGGAGATCCCATAAATTATGACATCTATATCCTCTACGTTTAATTTTTTGTGAGGACAGTTATTTTACTAAAGTTGGTCATCATGAAGAGGCAGAAAGACGATGTCGTTGCACAATGATGAAGTATTTCGCAGTCTACTGTTCCGAAGATCGAAAATGCTATTATCATTGTATTTGACTGCGTAAAGCAACTAGTGGAAAACAAATTGACCACGTTCTGTACAATAAATTTGAATTTTCCATTTTATTTAGGTTTTTTCAAATGATAATACATTGTTTGCCTAGTTAACTTTAGCGTCAGTCGATCGACCAATAATGGTTGGTAAAACAGTAGTCTAAAGATCGAGTGTTTTTAATGAAATTTATCACTCGAGTTCACTGAAGGTTCACTCGCATACCTACCACTGCTCACTTCCCCCAGGTTGGTGTATATCCCGCGTTATGGTGAATGTATTTATGGTAGTGACCACTTACCGATCATCGCTCCTAGACCACAGAATATTCTCTCCTTGAAAAACTTCATGATCACAACTCATTTGGTGCACTTTAGTTAATAAATTGAAGCTCACTCATCTCACCACTTTCAGCCCTCATGCATTTATTCCTGTATTGTATATCGTGCCTTCTCCTTTGTTGTTCTAGACAGCTGGATATATTTGAGTGACATGTAATTATCAGCAAGTCTGTGTTTAATTCAAACTCGTATTCTTATTCACTGGACTTGGGGTTTTGTTTTCTGTGCGTAATTCTGGACGTAAATGGAGTTCAAGGAGGGCTGGTGCTACCGTGACGCTAGCGCAACTTGGATTCGCTATTCTGTTGTGACAATTCTCTACCAGCATATGAAAAATACCGGGTACTTTTATTTTTCTCCCTTTTCATGTCTGACAAACAAATGCTCTCATGCGGATGAGTCAGTTTGCCCAACTAACCCAAGCAAGAGTTGATTTAGTGTGGAATACCACGTGCATTCTTACCAGAATCAAATAAGAACCTTCCGTTGTTCAGGTGCTGGCATGGGACGGTCGGAGCAGATTATCAATGCACTGGCGTAGCTAACGATATGGTGAAGCGTCTCATCAGTGTAATTGAATTTATTCGGCCGAAAGAACCATGCCACTGTTATTAAGTTCACGATACAAAATAATCAAAAGGAACCAAAATGAAGAAGAATAGTTTTGTAAAAAATATCTCACATAATCTGCTTAACCCATCAGAATACTAGACCGTGGAACCGTCTCATGTTCTTCACGACCAAGGACAAATGTTGGAGCCATTTGGTTTGTGCGGAGAACGGCCTCATTTGTGCGAACTGTTTGCAACACATCGAAATATCACAGACTCCAGGTGCAATAATTACACTCGATTATCTCTCTTGCTCCAAAGAATTTCTGGTGATCCTGTCTTTTTGAATGAAAGGATAACAAAACCTTCTCTTCATTGTTGTCTGCGGTCTGTATATTTGTGATTTATAACTCAGATTTGGTTCATTCAGAGGTAAAAGTGACCAAACAATTTTGACTCAAACTGAGAGGAATAGTTGATTTTTGACAGACGAATTAGATTTGTCTCCTCCAAACGGTTTTAATGTGACTTATTAATATTTAGATGTAATCTGGTTTTGGGGGGTTTTGGTGATCTCTCTGTGTGACTAGTCCCGGCATTCCCATATAGATCTTTTTAGTTGTAATAAGTGATACTTGAACTCTTCTTCATCATGATACATTTACGTAAATTATTGCTACTACACTTTTCTTTCATAGCTTTCAGCAAGGATGGGCTTGACACACTTTTACATCTGTTTCCTGGAGTTGGTCATAATTGATTAACATGGAAAATGTGAATAAACAGACACCTTGTCAAAAAAGATAGCTACCACTGCTTACAGTTAATATCAGGTATTGTCTAAATATGAAGAGCAAATTATAATTCATATTCTTACCCCTATGAGCACTTCCGATCGACCCAATCCAACGCCAACAAATGCCAATACCGTCGCCACGAACAGCAGCAATCCAACAAATAATGTAAGGCTGGCCATGGGATCTGATGTTTGATGACAGATAGAAATTCATCGAAAACGATGATTACCAATATTATTTGGCATAAGTCGTAGGCAGATTTAAATTCTAGTATACAGTCATCAAAGCTGTGTTCCAGTTGGGTGGGTTTGCGGATTGCAGATAGGAGGATGGCATGACTTCGTCATCATCATCGTCGTCATCACTTTGATCGAGGACAATCAAGAAGATGGCCCGGTTTCGCCTAGTGAGCAACTTATGTATTTTTAATAATTCATCAGTATTCGGAGAAAGAATCAGTTATTCAATCAATGAGTAATCTGTTCCACCATTAAATAAGAACAGCGGTTTGTTTTCACGAAGGTACCACTTGTCTATTCTAGTTCTGCGTTATTAGGAGTGTCGCACATTCCTAAACATTTTCCGGAGTTCAGTCCTGAAACGAATTTGACTCTGTTCAGAGGGAACTCTTGGGTAAGAAATTATTGAGAAATCTTTTATGTGATAAAGTCAAACATGAATGAAATGCAGATCAATGAAACTTAAATACACCATAAAATCCATAAGTACTTCCGTTAATAGGCAGTGGGAAACCACATACGCTAGTAGGCTGAATATGTGCTCTCCGGCGTTCTCATGTAACCTTGTCAAAATTAATTTCCTTAAAATTTACTTGGAAAACATAAAAATAGCAGTACGTTCTCGTTAATCACTTAACATAAAAAGTACATACGTAGAAGTAATTTAAGTGTAAAGCTATAAAAATATTGTGCCCGGGGTATACAGAGTTATCTTATTTGTGACTCGTGCTCTAATGGGTTTTCATGAAGTTATCCCTTGTGTTGGTCATAATTCACACACGAAGCCCAACCTGTCAGATACCACAGAATGAACAAACTCACACAGTTGTGACCAGATCTTTCCGGCTATTTCGTTCATTGTAACTTGTGGTATGGTCAAATCTTTTGGTAGATTCGGTTTTCCGACTGCATCAAAGATTAGAGAAAATATCTGTGTGTTCCACAGAACAAACGATCCCGCTGCGATCAGTAGAATGCTGAATATCTGGAACGAGTATTATGTGATGCATGCAGTTTAAAGAAAATGAAACAGTTAAATGGCTAAATATTTGGAGATAAAATTTTTATAGTATTCGCGAATCATTATTCTCAACCAATTTACTGTCAAAAGGTATGCTAACGCTGCACAACACCGACCATATAACTTATTAACTTCAAGTAGCCGTTTACAGTTAGAATGTCACTCACTCGCCCACTCATTTACACACTCACTCGCACATTTCACACTACCAATTTCCCTCCTACATTCGAGTACAGCGGACTCGATACAGTATATTATCAAGAGTTTTGCATTCTCTGATATACGGAAGAGGCAGTTGGTCCGATTATTACGTGTCACCGTTGGGTATTGGATGACGACCTCGACCGAACTTGAACATTGTAGAAAAATATTTAAACTTACGCATAGAAACACGTTGATTGTGATGAAAAATCCACTGATTATTCCTTCGCATTTAGCCATCGCTCATCTACAAAGATCAGAAGTTAAAGAGTACGATACGGTTTTATTTAGAGAAAGATGTGCAGAAGGCAAAAATACCGCAATATACATTACAAATTACAAAGAATATGTTTTCCGCTCCTTGCCATGTTTGTATTTTATTTTATAATTTAATGATTTTTACCTTATTTCATTGAATACAGAAAGGTATAAATATCAGGGGTTGAGAAACGGCGAATCAAGGGCTACCGTACAACACTCAGCGGGTAAAGTTAGGTGGTGGTGATGGGATTCCAGCAGACATCCTTCGGGNCCACCGAGCCATCACCGCCCGTGATCTATTAATCCAGAAACACTGATGATTCTTCACAGAAAGAACACTGACATACAAGTGACGTAGTTTTTCGAAACCCAACGGCGGTATTCATAAAATGAGTGTAAAAAGAGATTCACAGAACTGCACCTGACTCGATTCGGACTTTTAGGATGAAATAGTAGTTTCTTCACTTGTCCGTGTTTAAAGTATGTTTATTTGGATATTTTCCTTCTTTGGCCTATTATCGTATACTCGATCAAACAGTGCTCATAAAAATATCAAACACAGGATTGTAGTATCACGAAAATATGTGCGATATGTAACATCTGATGTACAACAAAGATTTTGTAAAATTTATGAGCTACTACAACTTAAGTTCCAATGGGTTGATTACTGCCGCAGAGACAATTCAATAACTGACAACTTTTTATTATGGAAAACCGTATAGGACTCGCAAACTTCACCATCAAACACTTTCATGATAGTTCGCCCGAAAGGCAAAATCAGAGTATTTCTATATTTACAACGAAAAGGAATGAAATGATCTTCATAGGATCGCAACTTTTATTTTGTTTTCTGGAACAAATACACTTTCTCGCGAATAAGGACTGTTAGAATAGTGATATACTCCATACAACTATGAAACACAGAAAGTTGGCTTATACAGAAGTATTAAAATAAGCCATCTACGAACATACTAATCATTGTTAAGCTGCTCGATTCTGTCAAGTGAAATCATCATATTCATGTTAAAAAACGAAAAGAGCTTTGAAAGGATGATAACAGTATTCAGCACTTGTGAAGCGCCTATTTCTACCCATTTGTCAAAGACCCAGGTAAATTATTTGTATATTCAGCACTACACACCCATAAGATCGATTCCTGTTTCCTTTTCGACCGCAATGACAAAAGCATCATTCAAAGGTTTGGAAATTATGGTAGTTATTCACTCTTTATCATGACTGCAAGGTTTCTGCTTCATTTCTATCTGTTTACCGTTTCCAGATCATGAAGTAAAGTTTCTGGGATTTTATTTCTTCCAGCAGCTGCAAAATTGTGCACCATCCTTTTTTTGTGTATTACGTTCTGTCCTCAAAAGCGAAATCAGCAATTTGCTCAGGATCTGAATGTTCCTCCTTATTGCCCAGTTATAGTACCTCATTGTCTTTGGGGTTAACCATACGTTTTGCAATCTGACAAACGCGAGATATTTCTCTACGAACAACTTNAACTTCTTACGTGTATTGTTGAGCATTACTACCCTAGTGTACTACCTGGTGATCACATGATGCAACTTATGTCAAGCAAGAATGACAAACAATGGGTTTTGCGCGAGCAACATGGATTCCGTAACTGCGACATAGGTTACTATAACTGTGTGCCTAGTTGTTCATTTAAAAATATCTTACACGTTTGTGCAAGCTTCCATCATCGTAGTTGCAGAGAAAGGCTTTGGCATGTAACTCTCGCTCATCATCAGATGGATATTGTAGTTGTCTGTCAAGCAACTGATTCAATTTACCAAATGGCAAATTTTATCTTTTTAGAATAATTACCTTAGAATAATCGCCTAAGGTCTGGGATAACCTTTTACTGGTGAACATTGGCGAGAAGCTTTAAATACTTTCGGAATATCTTAGATACTGTGTATTCATTTTGTCCATTCTTATTGACAAATACTTAATAAAGCCAATTTGCGTGGGTGCATTGTGTACCCAAGTGCATTGTGAAAGAACCACTGCATTCATGAATAACTATTAAGTATAAAAAAGCTCAGGAAACTTACAAACAGGGGGCCGCTGCCTGCAGAACTACAGAAATGTGGAAAATGGTCGGTGGTGACAGGACTTGAACTCTTCAACCCTCGGTCGCTATTTGGATGACTCTTACCACGTGACCACCACCGCCCAAACATTGCTTAGTGAAAGATGTAACCAGCTTCGGGAATCACCAACATTAGCTACAACATCCATCCGACCATCAGTATCACTATAAGTGCTTATAATATTACTGACATCTTTACGAGTATTGGATCCCTCACTACTATGGTTATATGATAACCTAATGAAGCAACATGGTAACATTTGCATTAACTGAAATATGACAGAGTAATCTACGGAAAATGCACACTCAACGCGAATCAATACTGGTGGACAAGCTTAACGAAAACAATGTCTATTTTAGTTCTTGTGCTCTTGTGGAAAAGATCATTTTCAACTTCGTTACCCAAAGGTAACAACTTGGTTCATTATTGAAGCATGCAGGCCCTCCTCTGTGGTTCGATGATGCAAAGAGTACATCAGTCATACACGTAATTTTCAGTCGACCAAAAAGCATAGTATTTTGCAAAGCAGCTAATAACAAGCTAATCAATGGTTTCAGTGATTTACAGTATACCTATGCGTTAGAATTAGGATCGTTTAACAGGAGGATCATTGATAAGTGTGTGTATATGTTTCATCTATTCAAAACATCTCGGTAAATTAAAGAGAACAAGGAAGGAAAATCGAATGGGCTTGTTTTAGGCAAACAACAAAGAGAGATGTCATGGATCGTTCATCGAATTCTGTCTCTTCAAGTGATTTAACGAAGGGATATTGATGCACATTGTAGTGGTTTTGTTTACCCAAATAAGATCATACACGATTACCGCAGTTGAACTTTATTTTCGTTTGTAATTTTACAGCACCACTATGAAACGTTTTATTTGACAACACAAAAATCTTTGGTCCATGAACTTTGTCATTCACAGTTTTATCTGTATTATAACAATTATTTCTTTACAATTACTACGTATGTCATATTAACGTAAAAGTCACAATATTTTTAAATTGAAATTTCCCTTTATAAGTAACGTAGCCATTTTTCTCAACTTTTGAATAAAGATTGACATGCGGAATAAACAGATAAGCAAGGAACATGGTTTAAATTGTGCCTTTAATGGTGATTTTTATGGTTAAAGAATTACGATCTCCATTATTAAAAATTTAATGTGAAGAGCAAAGGATAATAATAGCGTTCACTGTCCATTATTTACAAACAATAACTCATAATTGACTCACTCACGCATTTACCCAATGAAGTTAATCTTTGAAAGATGGCTGTTGTATGTTCTATCAGTTTTGACGGCAAAACTTGATCCATGCAGCACACAATGGGTGTTTGGAAACAGTCACGTGATAATGAAAACAAACCAATCGGTAGACAGTCATATCAATCATCACTTCTAGCTCAGACATCAGCTCGTAGGTTCAGCTTGAGGAGAAACTTTAACGCAATCCTTCAGTGTGTTACGTTTGCTGCCAAGATATTTGCGTGCTTACAGACAGCATATTTTTGTTGCGAATACTAATTGTATAAGTAAAACCAGGCAGAGGACAGCAGTTCTCAGTCGGAGTATCAATAATTTTCGCTTTTCAATCTATCGAGACTTGATCCAAAGGATGTTGAATTTTTAAAATAGCTAGTGTGAAAACTCCAATCAACTCTGTTTACAAAACTTCGTGATAATTAACTTCGTTAGCAAAACTAGTATTCCGTGAATTTGTGAAAATTGTTTATGCACATATTAGTTATATACAAACTAAAAATGTTAAGATAGACATTCATTTGGAAGACCTGAAACAATTGCTTCATTTTTGCACACACAACATACTATTTAGGTTTAATGAGTAGTTTTATCGACAAAAGTATGATGTGGCCATGGGATCACCGCTGGACACCAGAACATAAAATTCTCTTTAGAAATGGAAAACGATGACACACTAGTGTTTATAGACGTATGTTTTAGTCGTAGACTGGATTGCTCGATGCAACGATCAGTGCATAGAAAGGCGACTTGGAAGGGCCAATATATTCATTTTCGCAGCTTTGTACCGCTCAAAGTGAAGAGAAATTTCGTTCGCTCCTTAGCAGATAGAGCAAGAAAAATTTGTAGTCAGGACACAATAGAATTTTTTTATTTACTACTGCTGGCTCCTTGGAAAGGATAAGCCGGTTCCATGAAATAATCATGAATGTACTTGGGAGTTCGGCACGAGAAACGTCCCCAGTGTCACTCGGCGTATTTTATATTTTGAGGGCGCATCTCTAGCCTTTGCACAATCAAGTGCGAACTGCAAGGCAGCAGGAAATAAACCTTCAGCTCTGAAGTGAGGGGGTCAATGACTTTAGTTTTAAAAGGCCAGTCACATCGACCTTTGTCACGACACCGTCATTGGGCTTACGTGGCTTTTAGACAAGAGCCAGGTGACCAGCCTGAAACCCACCACATCCTGATAATGCCACCGCTGTTTGTTCGCGACTGCTTATTTGTTGCGGTATACCACAACTTATTCACAGCTAACCTTCTTCAGTGCAGGTATCCCCCTAGCAACAACCCGGGGACGCGCCTGGTAGCATTCAGCTCTGCTTTACCCGAGGGTATCTAGTAGAAGAACTCCGATTCTTATACACCATTTTCACACACAATGGCTATCCGAAAGGACTGGTTAGTAAGATGATTCAGTGCGGTGGAGATATTGTGAACAAGACCGACGTCAGAAAGAAGTCAGTATACATTGCATTGCCTCTCAAAAGAGATACATCAGCAGAGATAATACAAAGGAGACTATCCAATGCTGTTAGTAAAAATTCTAAGCCGCAAAACGCAATGTTTTTTTCACGTCCCAATCAACTGCGTTTACGACTAAAGAACAAAATGACGGATTCTGCCGTCTGTACTCATTTAAGTATTCTTGTGGGACAACGTACATAGGCTGCACGGTCAGTCATTTGTCCGTACGAATCCGTGTACACCACCCCGCATGGCTAAATACGGGAACGATCAGATCACTTACTAGTGCAGTGGTTTTACACCTGGTTGAAATAAATCACACTGTGGATGTGGCCGAGGAATTCCATCCCCTGTATTGGGTTCGTGGTCAACTATCAAGGCAGGTTTGATGTCGTATGCTGGCCACAGCGGAAGCGGTAGGAATTCGTCTGCACAACCCGCTCTGTGTGCCCAAAAACAATGTATGCAGGCGCTTAGGTTCCCTTGGCCCGCCACCCACACCCCAAATTCCGACTAGTCCCACCGATCAGATTACTTCACAATTATGTGATCATTGTAAATACCACATCCGGTCCCAAGACGAAAGTAGCCCCCAGATAACCTATGAGGTTATTTCCTTTTAACAAAACGATTATTTCTTCCTTTTTCTTCTCCATTTTTTACGGTTAAACACTGAGTCATTTATAAAGAGTTTAATATACATTATGATGTATTTGGCACTACTACGAATCACTCAAAACGAGCTTGCTCACCAATCTTTATTCTATTTGGAAAATGGTTATCTTCGCGTGAGCACAAACAACATCCGATTCTAAATGTAAACGATTTGTATTTATTTGTTCTCTATTTTATTTTCCACTCTGTAACAACAGTTATGGAGTATTACTTATCCTCCTCACTTAGCTGAGCGCATCTCTATGAAAGGCTTCACGATAATGACCCGCATCTCAGATGCCCAGGTAATACCAGGTTGCTTTCAAAACTTTTTAACTGTCAGTTTTCATCTATTTTCCAATAAGTTCATTGTATTGTATTGTATTGTATTTAAGCTTTAGCGAGTCATATATACAAGCTTCCAGCCAAAAAATAGACCACCCTTACAATTCTGGTAAAAACAGGGGGAAAAAGTGGGATGTGAAACCGTACAAAGGTATGAGTTAATTGCCAAATGCATTAGAAAGCNCCGGGCAAGATAGTGTACCAAAGAGTTTCTGTATGCGGATATGCAAGGCGGGATAAGTTTGTACTTGGAACTGGTGCAGGGGTGGGATTTGCATGCACACAAGTCAGTGTAGAGGATGGGTGCAACCAGATAGGATATTGTCAGCAACCTTTAAGCATGCATCAATATGAGCATTACAAATATTACCAATCAGAATAGATAATGGAACTTGGGAGACTCGGCTGATCATTGAGAGGCCACGCCTCAGCAACTTGAAATCAGCCTTCAACAAACCAGGG
>UZAN01039696.1:0-17284 GCA_900618425.1 Echinostoma caproni
GCGCAAGCGTTGTCAGTCTGCTCCTTGGTTTTCAGCGACCCGGAAACCAGCACTCCGAGATCCCGTTCGCATGCGGACGCCAGTAAGGGAGTGTCCATAAGGTGGTACACTCTTGGACTGGGCTGCCGGCCAATGGACATGTAATGACATTTTGTAGGATTGATGGGTAAATCCCACACTCGCGACCAGTGCATCAAAGAGTCCAGGTCTCTCTGCAGGGTGTTCACGTCACTCTCTGACTGGATGGGTCTCCAAATCTTCAGATCATCCGCGTACAATAGACATTCCAATTCCAGGCAGTCTGGCAGGTCGTTGATGAAAAGCAGAAATAGTATTGGCCCCAGTACTGATCCTTGCGGAACGCCACTAGAGACCGTTAACCATGGTGATCGTGCCCTTGACGCTTTCACCGAGAATAGTCTGTCCCTCAGAAAGTCATCTATCCATGACAGCAGCGGGCCCTGGATGCCAAACGAGCATAATTTCATCAGTAACTTCGAGTGAGACACCGTATCAAACGCTTTGCTGAAATCCACGAACACAACATCCGTAGGATAACCTTCAGCTTTAGACTCCGCCCAATGCTCACGTGCCAACAGGAGATTGGATAGACAGGAACGGCCCCGTCGGAAGCCATGTTGTCGAGAAGAAATGCAATGTTGCGCCTCTAGGTGACTGATAATGTGCTTCGCCACTAATTTCTCTAACACTTTACATGCTACACATGTCAAACTCACGGGCCGATAGTTTACCGGGGCATGCTTATCACCACCTTTGAACAAGGGAACAACCAGCGCCTTCTTCCAGTCCGATGGTAATCGGCCAGTCCGGAGAGACAAATTGAACATCTGGGCTAGCGGGGTGGACACAACATCAGCCAGTTCCTTTAGCGCCAACGGGTGAACGCCATCTGGACCTGGGGATTGGTATTGACGAAGTCCTCGTAGCACCTCGGCGACATCAGTAGCCTCCAGATAGGGGGCACTGACTGTGATAGGAGGGTGCGGATACGAAACCCTCTGAGGAGATGAGGGAGACGAATTTGAGATCCCTGTTGCTGTGTACACTGAAGCATAATGCCGAGCGAGTACGCCAGCCTTGTCCACATCAAGGTCAACAGTAATTCCATTCTCGACAAGACTCGGAAGTCCAGGTACCGTCCTAGTCCTCCTTTTTAAGTATGCAAACAGCCTCTTCGGCGCCTTGGCAGATTCAGCAGCTAGACGCTCCTCAAAAGCACGACGTTTGGCCACCTTAGCTGCCGAACACTGGTTCCGTATTAGCCTGTATTCCTCGTAGCCTGCATTCGTAGCACGGTAGTGCTTCCACACACGATTTCTCCTGCGGAGCATACTTCTAAGCTCCCTATCGAACCAGGGTGGTCCCATGGCATGAGGTCGGCTCCTGCGTACGGGGGCGAATTGTTGCACCAGCTGTAGTAGGCAGTCTCGGATGACACACCACGACTCTTCCACGTCTTCTTTGTCAATCGGCTCCCAGTTTAACAACTGCGCTGCTGCACGCATGTCATCGAACTGTATCCGCCAGACATTCCGACCCTCTGGGGGTAATTGTGAGATTGAGGTCCCTCGTCTCCAGCGTACAATTAACACCACATGATCACTAGCACCGAAAGGTGGAAGAAACTGAATGTTAGATACGTCCGAGTCACGAGGAGTTAAAACAAGATCCAGCATGGACAGTTGTTGACAAAGACTTCGAGTTGGTGCCTGGACATGTTGACGAAGTGCGAGTTCACAGATTGTTGAATACAGTTCCCGTGAGAAGGGATCAGTAGACTTGGTGTAACAGTTAGAGGCCCAGTGAATATGTAGTGCATTGAAGTCCCCGAGCACGGTACAATGACCATTCGCAGCCCTGTGCCTCAAGGATTCCAACAGTATTGGTGATTCCGATGCGGGAGTCCTATACACGACTCCTACCACAGTATAGCCGTTGCGGGAAAGCTTAATGTTGCACCACAAACATTCGGAGAGTCCCTGCTGGTCGACCTGCGCCTCCAGAAGATGTGATGGCAGCTCCTCACGAATGTATACCATAACTCCACCTCCCCTCCGTATAGGGTTCCTATCCGCCCGAAACAGGACATAACCTGGTATGGACACTTCAGAGTCGGCAATGTCGCCCACCAGCCAGGTTTCTGTGAGAGCGACAATTGCCGGCTTGCGCGATTGAACAAAGGTTTCGATTTCATCTCTCTTGTTAAGCAGACCACGAACATTGGAGAGAACGATGTCCGCGTAGTCCTCCGTTTGTTGTTCTATGGTCCGTCCATGGCGCGGACCACTGCACTGGGTGTGTGGAACGGCGGCCATTTCAGTTGCAGCCTCCTCCGGACGACACGAAAATCCCGAATAATCAAATTATCCTCTCCTTGAGATCGTCGTTCGCGAAGCTCCACAAGTGCAGCTTTCAATTTCACACGATCCTCCGGCTCCAATTCGTCTTACTCGATCAATGAACTTTCCTGATTAGTGAGTAAGATACGTTTTAAATTGAACGATGTAATTAGTTAGTGTAGCATATCGAGTTAAACCAAACCAACCACCGATAACTATACTTTTTCTTCCCTTTGTATTTCAGGTGTTTAAGCATCAGTCTGGCAGGAAGACCTGAGCAAAAAACACCACGAGGCCGCAGACAGTCAGTGCGACGACAGATGTATTGGGTGGAAAGGGAAAACATTATGGATTCTCGATATTTATGTTGACATTCCCCACGAGTTGCAATAAATCACACTGTAACTCCTTTCGGAAATAGATCTTGTACTTTCTGTTTTTCAAACTCGGTGGTTCTGTCTGTGTCTCGGACCTATGTGACATCACTAAACGAGACCACGAACCATTGTCATTAGTTTCAGCTCGCTCTGAACTGGCTCGGTAGCGAGCAGTAGCATATTAATGTGTACATGTATTTCCCTAATCCACAGTTTGTTTAGCATCGTACGGGATTTCTTTGTTGCACGCTCCAATGACGAACAGATTGAATTTCCTGAAGAACCAAAAACTGGACACAATGGCAGTCAATCCTGGAACAAAAATTTCGCCACTGAAGGTCGTGCGACTGAACGACCGATTGTAGATTCACACACCCTCGTGTGTGATGATGGAAGAAAGCGGCCGAATGCCTTGATAGTCGGAGGCTGTAGCAACTTCTACATGGAGATTTTCAGGTGCTATCGTCTACGCGTTGAAGACCATCCAGCTCCAACCGTTGTCATATCGGCTCTTCGCGTTCGAATTTGACTCTGATGAAGCCGGTGGTTACTGAATCACAGTTACGGCTAAACTTAACCTTTCCCGTTAACCTTTAGCTCAAACCCTCAACCAATATGGCCTCAAACCACACCGCGTTAGCCTAGATCCACAATCCTTTAGCAAAAACCCGGCAGTCATTTAGCCAAGACCCGTAGTCCATTAGCCTCGACGCACAAACTTTAGTCATATCGCAGTAGACGAGTCAGATCAAAAGTATCCGAATATTCTGAGGTCGATGCATGTGGAGAAAGTTTATTTTCTACAAATGTGAATGTTGCAAACCTTGGCTAGGAATAACAAGCTGTGGCGATCGCATGCTGTACCGTCTGTTGTTTGCAGAAAGTTTGAACGATGTACCCGCATTGTCAAACCATATGGCACATCTCGTACAGCTTCAGTGTTCCCGTATAACATGTGTTACCCTTGTGAATAAAAATCTCAACTGTAACACAAAGACATATTGTTGTGCATTCACAAGCCTTGGATTCAATCAAAAAGCGATACCATAAAAAAGTAAATGCTAACCGTTTCGCATCTTCACTTAAAAGAAACTCTGATACAGTAACATGCCGAGGATGATAAACACCGTTAACAAAAGTACAACCCCGATATAATCATTAGTTTATTAACGCCGGAACATTTATCATAATTTCGACGATCGAGGATAAGAAAATTGTGGGTTTCATCTAAAGATTGATGGGAAAGGTGTGTGAATATTCCGATACTCTTTGATCTAACTCGCTTAATGCGGTTTGACAACATTTTGTGCGTCAAGATTAAAAGATTATGAGTCGTGGATAAAGAATTTTGGCCCGGCGGTAACGTCACCAGATTATCACCCCGGGATTTTGTGTTCGAATCCCACCACTACTGCCTAGCTTGTCCTGTTATGTGTTGAATGGCTGCCTTGGATTGACCGCTTCCTCCTCCTTGAAAATAGGATCTTTGTACGTTCAATAAAAGGAAGCAAAATAGAAAGGAAAGGAAAGAAAAAAAGCATTGCGGGTTTGGCTAAAGGAATGTGGGTTTTGGCAAAAGCTTGATGGAAAAGATGTACAAAACAAGTGTCTTGATGAATACAACAAAACAAACGAAGGTTTTGCTTCAACTCAAAGAAAACCCCGAAACCGGCCAAATTATTTGCATTTTTTCAGTGATCCCTCAGAGCATTGACACGATTTTGTAGCTCCTGTACCCCGTGAAGGAAAAGTTTCTGTAGGGCATTATCACAATGAAAATAGCCAACTGCACTGTGATTAAATGCCCCATAGAGATTCAAAATTTTGCGCAACAGCCGGGGCATGGTGTACAGCATGGAGACGTTACGTTCATTAGAAACCAGGGATCTCTATCAAATAACATCCGAATAATGCACAGTGTTATTTTTGTGACAAACTCTACTTCACTCTGGTGGGGGAAAGGGGGCAATGATTCCGCTTTGGAACATTCCCGAAAGTGCAACTGTTTTGCATCAAAGTGTTTATCCAAGAAAAATGCTGATAACGACCAAATTAGTTAGCACACATTTCGGTTGAAACGAGTGTGGATTCGAACAACAATCGGAAATCAGATATGGTAAAATGTTAGCCAAAGGGAGAATAAATCGAATTGGATATATTGGTGAACATGATGAATTTTGGATGCTGTACAAACTATCTTGATAAGATCGACAGAGATGACATGAGTTGAATGTGAAATAGTGTCACCGTTCATTCAGACGCGGAGGTAAGGGAGAAAGAAACCAGTCCTCGAAGAGACAATTCACAAGCACAAACCTGAGGTATCCAACCAAGCCTATGCTCATGATGGTGAGTCTGTCAGAGCCCTCGTTTTGATTTTAGTCAACTAGAACTCATTTTGTATCACAGTTCTGATACTATGGAATGTTCTTGGAAGATTGTATCTATCTATTTTGATTTTACAAAAAAATTAGAAGTTTTTTAGAAATTGACTTTTGAACATTGATTCGCTTGCTGAACCCGTGTATCCCCTGGAAAGGTATATTCCATAATCCCTTAGAAAACGATTGGGGACAAGTTTTAAATCTTTGTTTCAAAGGTTGTCTTGGTCAGAGGTAATGAGCTGACAGACTTGGTGAATCGAATAGACAAGACAAAGCAGGTCACGGCAGGACAAGTTGCAGGACTTGCAGCGGAACCACAAGCAGTCCAGTTTCTTGCACGGATGAGCATGAGAGCACAACTGCACTGCGACGATTGTGTTATTTCGTTCACGTAAACGGAAGTGCGTGCGGTTCAGGAGAAAGAAAAAGCATTTTTGATGGTTCCTAAGAATGACAGCACGCGTTCGAGCACGCGTTCAGGGTCAATCAATAACTCACAAACCTGCGCTCCGAGCTACTCAGAGGTAGACATATGTCATGCAGAAGAAACGTGGTCTCAGAGTGATGGTGTTGGGTGTTGGGAAATTTCAGTAAAACGCATGATGAATGGTGAATAAACTTGAGGTTGGTGAAGTTGTAAAAATGAAGATGAAATAATTAAAGAAAGAAGAGCATAATATAAAAGCAGGGGGACAGAGACTGGCGAGCTATTCGTGACCCGAGGTCCGGTTTCACAGACGATCAGGGAACGTTGTTGCTCAGGATGCTTCAAGCTTCAGCTTGAACTCGGAAATGGTTTTCGAAGCCACTACCTAATGAGGCAGCTTGTTTCATGCATACCTAGTGAGAGAAAACGGTTGCTTTGAGGCGTTTGAATGCCTTGGACTTTTCCAATTTCATGTTGTGTCCCTTCTGTTAGGACGTCATTCCAATGGAGTAGATGGGAGACCCCCAGTGAAAAAACCCGTCAGAATGCTCAACATTTTGGTCAGATCACCCCTCAGCCTTATCCGTTCTAGTGAGAAGAGATTCAGGTTTTGCAGGTGTTCGGCCTATGTCCCGCCACGGAGGTGCGGGAAACTAAGCGTGAACCATCAATGACGTTTGTCCGTAACCGCTGTGTCGTTCTCGCATAGAATATTCTAGATGAGACCGAAAGAAGGCCATGAAGAGCAGCACTAGTAACACCGGATCCCTGTAGGCCACTATTAACTTTAACTAACACTGCTTGCTGACCGCACCAGTGGCAACTAGATACTGGCTAGTGAAGTTGAAATCGGAGGTCATGGTGATCCCTAGGTCCCTGCTCTCTTGCAGCACCTTGATGGCTTCTTCCTTTTCTGGCTCCTGTGTAGCGTGGCTCAGCTGTCTGATTGCTTTCTACCGGACAACTAAGATAGGAAGGTCTTTCTCCTGACGAGACACATGGGTGCGAATCCGTTTGCGAAGGTTAAAGTATTTACCCTGATCACGTCGCACGACTCAAAAACCCCATGGCCTCCCTCTTACCAGATTATGATCTGAGTGGCAGCTAAGAGGTATTCAGTATTCATGCGTCTGTAACGACAACGTAGTTACACCTGAGAGGGGATAATGGTGCAACCGTACTGGTACCGGATAAAACCATGGTCACTTCTGTTCAGCGGTGCTTCTGTAGCAGTGTTCCCCATGTCATTCCTGCTTTTGGTGAACGCGCGTCCAATGTGCTAAGAGAGATATCCAGTCGCCATCGAGTGGGTTTGGTGATGTGCTGAGTTTCTGTTTCACCGGCATTCTTAACTTGCTCATCGTTTTGTCGCTCAGTCTGGTAAAAGTTTGCTTGTTTGTCGTGTTCTCAATAGGGAAAGGTTGATTTGCTGCGCTGTCGAATTGAGGCTCGTATTCAACTGTCATCACTGTCATATTCTAGGCTTCTAATGACTCATTTAACTGTAGTTCCGTCAAAGAAACTGTACCACATGTGTCAAACAAACCATTTCTGAGCCCCAGTTACTATATGGGACTGGACTGAACAATGATCAGCTTTTCCGGAGGACTTCTTGTCTGAGGACAACGATTTGAACGAAATCAGGGATACTCTCACGGATCATTTGCGCTATGTTTTGGGGCAATTTTCCGCCAGTCGTTTGGTCCTTTGCGCTCGAACTTCCCCTTCATAACAGCTCTTTGTTCGTGATCGATTTCGATGGCCTCTACCTCCTTCGTTAATTCCTTGAGAGTTGCCGTTATTCCTTTAGGCTGGTGTCTATGGCCTTAGGTTGGCTGGGCAGGAGCGAATTTCTTCCAAGTGAACTCCCATAGGACATCCACCAGTTTTTATACATCCAAGGTCTTCTTGGAATTAACTGCCCGTGTCATATCCCGCAGGTCTTCAGAGCAGACTGTCCACGAAATGACTGAATGCTGATTCCGAACGCTCGTCGTATTCCAATATCGGGAGCGCTCGATTCAACAATGCAAGCGGGGCCTAGGAATGCGACAGGGGGCCATGTCAACTCCGAGCTGCGCCATCTTGAAGCTCCGCAAAGCCCGTTGGCGTTCGGCCGGGGTATTAAAACCTGCGATCAGGGCGTCCTTCAAGGTAGCCCACTCCATCTTCTCCGGGCCTCTTCGCGCCGCATCCAACACCGGCCGCGTGCGGCCCCTGATAAGAGCTCGAAGGGCCATCCAACCATATTCCTGACAGTTTCGCGACGTCCTCGAAATCCTCCAGGAACGTCCATCTCCATCCTCGAAGGTGTCAGGCCACGGGATCTTCAGCCTAATCCTGGCAATGGCACCAAATGTTATGATTACCAAAGGCGTTGCTGGTCGAGGAAATACGTTAACGGAGGATTACAGATGGCAGATCAGTAATTTTGCATACATAACACAAAAGCCTGATCAGAAACATGCAATCGCAATTCTTTCTGACAGAGAGGGTAATGTATAGAGCAGTCAGTAGTTATTCTTCCAAACATATCTCTTGGCCCTTGAAGGTCTTATTATATTTTTGATCATCCAAAGTTACCTACTACTCAATTGTGAGTAGTATCTGAAAATGGTAGTAGTAGCATTGTTATTAGTAGTAGTAGTAGTTGTCGCTGTTGTTGTAGAAAATCCGATGGTTTATCCATAATGTTTGCTTGCCAAATTGTTGTAAAAATACAAGTAACAATGGTGTGGTCGATCCCACCCTCATCAACTTATCACAGTGAATCGTCTTTCTCGCCGATAACCTGAAGCCCTAAAAATTTATCTTTTCAACTAATGTAAAAATGATAACAGCACACTAGGCTTGAGGAGTAAGGATTGAACTGAGGTAAAAACCATCGCGCTGAATGTCTGAACTATGTGAAAGAAGCTGGGATCCTTGGAGATAAAAATAACGTGTATGACTATCGAAAGACCCAGTGATCAACCCAAACTCGTTTGGTTTGTGAAAAATGTGTTTGGAACATACGCGAAGCAACTTTCCTTTGGGGGAATTCCATTACAGATTGTTTCAGGAGATCAGGAATTCCGGTTGAAGTTATAGCCGTATTTGACTTCAAAGTACGCCAAATTTTTGACATATATTAAATGATTAAGTTTATGAGAGGATTGGGCCCTGAAAGTGTATGAGGCCAAAGCTCACAAATCTTTATTCTTACGAAATCTCTGACCAGAAGTCACATACGCGCTCTCGCTCACTCGCTCCCTTAAGCGATCTTGTACAAACCACAAACCACTGAAATGAACTGACGCACAGGAAGCTTGCACGTACAAACGCGACGCGTTCTGTCACCCCGAAGTGCATGCAACCGTTATTTTTTTCGATCTTCTTAGTTTCGCCCCTTTCTTACACACACACACGCACACGCGCACACACACACACACACACAAACCAACGCAGAACATATTCGGGGCAATGTTCCCTGCGAAATACATGGCAAAAAGATGGTTATCGTCGTGGACAAAAATGACCGAAAACGAATGGACCGATGTTCGATGGGGCCAGGTCACGTGATTCATTGTTGACCGAACGCAGTATTTTCCGGATCGATTTGTGGCGCAAGTAGATCTGGACGTAGATGAACCGGGCCAAAATGGATCTTTGAATAACTGACCCACTTTAAGTGTGTGTGTGTGTGTACTTACACACCGGTCATTAAGGACGTAGTTAATTGTACTTGAAGATTAAAGTGTATATTCTGAATGATTATTTTTGAATCTTATTTTGTTACGACTGCCCACCATCCCAATACATTACTGCTTTGTTGAGCGGATGGCTCGGATCTTCGATAAATCGTATTCACATATTATGATTTTCATAAACTAAAACAAAAACATTGTATTAGGAATTATCCATGTCATCATCAATTGTGGTGGTGGTGGTGGTGGGATTCGACCACACATTCCCGGGGTGATAAATTGGTGACGTTCGCACCGGGCAAACACAGCCCACTGAATCCTCATAAAGCGTCTAACACAATTGCATGTCTATAAACCAAAGTGGAAGCGAGAAACTGGAAAACAAGATAGGCGGTAAGCGGAAGTAATAACATTGCAGATAGTGATTATAGTTTTCAGGCCCAGTCAATCAGTCTATCCAGATGCGATCGCGATACAGCTTTTTGCGTCAGTTGCAATGTGCTGCCCAGGTTTATTTGCAAATTGAAATTCCCGATAATATCTGAAAGAGACTAGTCAAGGGAGTAGATAAACCAGGAAAGCAGGTAGTATTTCAGTTCACCATGGAAATAACAGTTGCATCATTCGAATAAAATAAATAGGATCAGTTTTTTTAACCCGATTACAAGAAATGGATCTGAAGCTTCTGTGGTAGTGATATTGATCTCGCTCTGAATTATGTTGGTAAAGTCTGTCCTATGTGTGATCTTAACGTTTTTCATTGTGTCGATATATTATAGTTACCGTAGANTTACGCCGAATACCAATGAGTACTAATTACCTAAACGGTGGACATTACTTGATTTCATATCAATGAAAAACGTTTGTGATCCACTCAATTTTGGAGGACACATTATGATTGAGTGAGCTGACTTAGTTGTGAGTAAAATCGAGCTTGGATTCTCTAACTTTGATCTCTAATTTCCAGTCCACCAATCGTCTATATTGTATTTACTTTAATGGTTTTCTTCATCATGTTTGTTGGTTCAGCCAGCAGAACCAGGTGACATTTTGTCCTCATGGAACAAAGCTGTGCCCCAATCGTGGACGGAATGCGTTTACATGTTGATGCACACCGGTGACATGCGGATTCCCTTAGTTCGTCCGTTTCTCCATCTTTTTCAGTGTTATAATCTTTAACGGTCCTTCTTGACTGAAGACTAAAAGGGCTAAACTTTAAAAGGGATATAGACTTAAGTTGATTGTACCTCAAATACCCGTTCATTTCACTCCCTTCTAACGGTCTGAGATCCCCTGTCAGGAGATTGCATCTGCCAAAAAAGAATAATTTGCCGTCTGCAAACTCGATTTATTCTCAGATATTACTTCATATGTCATACGTCTTCACACACTACTTTTAGAAAGTGCATGTTCCTTCCTTAACCATGGGGTGAAAATGGATTTGCCTACTCAAGAACTACTGCTTGGCATCCATCAATCAATCTTCGTCCTGTATGTTCTTTCACGCAGGAGAGTGGGAGAAGTGACTTCGAACAATACCGCCACCAGAGAGACGAGGAGAGTAATAAGCCGACAACTAACAACAGCTGCCCGACCACAACGCGGATCAGCTGCCCATTCAGCTTATCGCTTATCAGAAATCACCGATAGTACGCAAGCACAATCAACTTGGCACTAACAGGACGGTATCCCACATAACGGAGACGCAAGGAAAAGGTCACAGGGTCAGCAGTTCATTGATTGGCAAAAATCATGGGGTTTTAATAATATATGCTAAAGAACTTCACTGGTCATCCAGGCATCTACCAATCGCGTGTTCAAATTCCTGGCGTCGTACAGTTTCTGTTTGCACCTCATGGCTTCTGATTGGTCGGTAAAACCGGCCTATGGTTCGTATTCTAGAAGCTGTAACTCGTAGGCGCTTTGCTGGCGTCACCTGGGAAGATTAACTCATCACAGTTGTCCGGACACGGTAACGCGTCACCCCGAGGTTTGCGTAATCCCATAAGCTAGGATCACCACAATTTCTGTTTCGGGACGAAGCGATTCATGGTGAATTGCAGTTTGAGTGTTTCTCAATTACACGAGTGCAGTGTTTGTTTTCTGTCCAGTCAGACAGAAATTCAAATTTCATTTCATCAACAATTCTTTCAATTTCGATCCAGGTTGAGGTTCAGGCTGATTCTCACTGGTTTCTCAGCTACAAAAGTCGCGAGTTATTTGAATTTTCCACCCCTAAAAATCACCGTATAGAAAGGTAAAAATGAATACAACTAGAGTAACTTTTACAAAACAAACTAGTCAGTCAGAAAAGCGGTTGGTAAATAGCTCAATCAATTTGTTTGTTTTATCAGTTGCCCTCGACTCCTCTACATGACATTGGTTCAAACCTCATTCCTCTCTCGAATTTCACGGAAACTTTGTGTATTGTCTTTGGCAACTGCGAATATTTATTCCTACTTATTTTGCAGGCAGTTATTTCTTGAACATTTCACCCTTGATGAATGTGTGTGATAAATCAATCCCCATCGTACTTTTCTATTCAACATTTCAGAGACACATCGCTTCAGTATGCCTATAATCCGACACCATAGGAGCGCCGCTCTGTGGGAAGCATAGCTAGTGCACTCCATCACATTCAATATCCAAGCCCAGGACTGAACCAAGCTTGAGAATCAACATAAACAACACTAACTGCGCTTTTACTTGCTGCCCTTGATTGAGCCACAAATATGTTATTTCGTAACCTAGCTTTTACAGTATGGAATAAACCATGATGCATGTGTGCATATGTCTATGCCTCTGGACGTTTTAGCACGCAGGGCTGGTAGGGTGTGTGTGTGTGTGTGCATGTTTTCCTTTCCCAGTTTCTTTTCAAAATATCTTCCAATCACTTGTAACTGCAGCCTTGGTCGACGAGGGTGCTGCCTTTTAACGGCTGTGAAGTCTGCACTGAAGGCTGTATCAGAGAAGAAATAGCTATTATGCGCCGCTGTGAACGAGTTTACGAACCGCCATTTGCCTTGTACACTTACAAACTTTGATTTCAACTCACGTACAATGTATCATCCATGATGGCAAAACTGCCGGATATGAGGTTGCCTGCCAAGTTGGAAAAGATGGTGTATTAAGCACCCTGGACTAAAGAACATTATGAAATGCATACGGTCCCCTGATGGATTGTGGGCACAGAATACAGTCTAACAAAACTGTCGTTTGACTTAAACCACCGAACACTCAATGTGACAGCCTTCAAGATGAGTCCGGTTTGAACGGACAAGTAGTGCAGCAATCCAGAATACTGACAGATTGGAAATACCCCTACTCCCGCTCACATTAAATCGCGTTTGGGAATGGTTCCGGCCATTTTAAACGGTGCTAGCACCTTGTCCATTTCCGGTCAACGGTTAGATAACTAAGGATAGATATGTAGTGATCAGTAGTGCACCAGCAATGCATTAACGACAGGGTCAAACTCGATGACCGATAATTCCAAATACCCTAAATTTATATTTCCACATCAGTGGCCTGGGATTTTTCTTGCTACACACCAATATGAACTCCTCGTGATCGGTCCCATCATTGAGCACGATTCAAAATGAGGGCGCTCGAGCTGCATTTTTGTCCTCCCCCCCCCCTCCGTTCTACTACAATCACGACTCATCTCGATGAAGAAAGAGAAAACTTTCTATCTCAACGGCTTGGGCATGTTATCATGCTACAATAAATAAAATCAAGTAGATGCCTTATTTTTGTAGTTTAGTAAGCTTGGATTAGCCCATTCGATTGTTAAGAGGCACCAGGCATTCTTTATTGCCTACACTGTGTTTTTTTTCTAATGCTTATCACAACTATTTCTGAATGAATACATTTTATCGTCAAAATATACGCAATGTTCTCTTTGTTTCTTGTCATCCAGTCAAATAAGCTTCTCTCTTATCTTACGTTTAATGCGGCTTATTTGGATATACAGTATTTTTGGTGGAGTGATGATTGGATGCGCCCAACGTAAATGAGAAATTCTCATTCGGATGTGGGACTGTGCATTGCTTACCTTGTGCAGTTTGGACTATGGAATAGCAACGGACTCCAGAATATTGATCTCATACGGAACCAGACGAAAACCAAGCTGCCTATCGTCGATGATAGGCGGTGTCGGCAAGCTTGTAATCTGGGATCGCAGAGTTTTTGCCGTTCTACTGACAGCGATCGATCTCGCTGGAGTCTCACTAGATTACTCGGCTTCTGTTTCTTTTATAAATTTTAATAAACATTTAGCCAAGCTGTGACCGGAGTCGTGAGAATTTATGGAATGTCGCGCAAAAAAGATAATAATGCTAATAAAATTAGTTTGTATGTCGATTGTGACAAGTTTAGTAGCCTCGGTGGTATTCGTACCCACGCATGGAAGCCGACTACGATATCGGTGTTATCGGTGTGGCCTCGTAGCTGAGCTGGTAGAATGTGCGCGTACAAAGTGTAGGCGGTGTCCATGCGTGGGTTCGAATCCCATCGAGGCTACTGCACTTTTCACAATCGACATACAAACTTCAAATCCGCCAAACAAAAATTTCAATAATATTAACAACAAAATTTATTTAGAATCATTATTAATAGCTTCCGATGCGTATCATGTACCTATTCTCTCTACAACTAACCATAATTGACATAATTATTGATTTTCTGATGATAATGAAAACATAATATTCATCAAAACGTGAGGAAGAAACTATCACTTAGTTGTAAAGGCTACTAGCCTTGAGAGTGTTCAATGCTCGGATTCACTGATTTGTTTCGAGTAGCTTGTTCTGACCGGTTGCATTTTCGGTGGTTTGCTAATTTCCTATAAAGCACCATAAATGTAATTTTCAGGGTTTCCGATAAGATCATGATCTATTTTTAAACAGTTCGCCGATGACAGTGAACTTTTTAGTCAATTGTTCTTGTTTTCTCATGCATTCTTCTTCAACATCCATATTGGTAAGTATTAATTTTGATTTCAATTTTCTTCAACATGAATTTTGTGCAATTCTCGCTACTGATGCGATGTTCCAATTGTCAAGATTACATCACACGAGACATGTTGCACATCGAGGTGATAAACCCCACATATGTTCAGTCGATGTGTGTGTGTGTAATTTGGCTTCATGAGCGAGGAACGGAGGAAGGGCGATGAGTGTCCAGTCGCGATGTGTATATTTATGGACGAAACCTGATCCCGCCGACTAAATGTGTGAAGATGATTGTGAGATGCATGTTAAACAACCGCGGTAATAGAATTCACGCGCATCTTTGACTGAAATGTAGGTACTGTGCTTACAGAAATCATAATTAGGACACAATGTAATAGAATACAATACGGGTTTAAAGGAAATAAAGTCAGTCTCATTTGATAAGGTTAATATAAGTAAATCGTTGAAGTAAACTTTTGACGTTGGAGTACTCAAGGTGAATCAGGTATGGGACCGGTTTAGCCATCCGAGTTGGCCCCGGTGAAATCAAACTTGTCTTCTTTGATGGGTAAGACAGAGTTGAAGTCCGAGCCTGCAGCATAAACAGAGAACTAAGCCATTCACACCTCCTACTCTGATATTTTTATTCCCTAGACATGTTTACATCTAACGTGTCAAATTCTTGCCTAAACAATTGTATTCAATGTCCCTTCGATTTTTGTGGTAGAGCAATGTAATGGTCGCAGTGGTAGTAGTAGTGATACGCACGGAACTCGAAATACGGACCACGTAATACGAAGCACGAACACGAATCAAGAATCAGCTATCACGAACTGGCTCACGGAAGCACTGGATCGCAATGGCACTAGCACGCAATGTTCCACGTAACCGAAATGCGAGGAAAAGGCCACAATAATGGTAATTCGTTAACTGGAGGAAATGATGGGGATCAAAAAATATGTACAATAGAAGATCATTGGTTAACCAGGTTTCCACCAATCGCATTCCAGTATTGCGTACATCATTCTGCCCTTGGTCTGGAATGCACTGTCTCGGATTGGCTGGCACGATCTGCTTACGGTGTGTATTCGGAAGCCTTGACACGTACGCACGTTATTGATGTCACCTTCGAAATTTGATTGATCGCAGATGTCCAAAAACTGTAACACACCGCTGCAGAGTGGGCATCGTCTCGTAGGCCTGGATCACCAAAAGGAATTTGAATGATTTCATCAAATTATCATTCAGTTGGGAGTCGCTTTGATTAATTGCAGATCAGAAACTTTCATTCAATCATTCCGGAGCAACTTTTACGTCACATATTCCTGTTGTTTCTAGTATGCGTTCACAGGCACCAATAGTTGTGTATTTTAATTTTTCTGTGGATCTTACACCTATTGTAAGGAGAAATCTGGAGATTAAATAAAACTCGAATGGAGTGACCCCCCTACACACACAAGGGAAACTACGCACAGACTCAATATACAATAAACAAGAAATTATCCATAACACATCAATTGGTGTGCACGTTTTGGTTGTCAACTATGTAGATCAAAGCTAAGGTCTTCTCCCTTCCTCTCGTGGGTTCGCGATTCGAGTCCAAAGAGGTTACATAAAGATAAGATCCACAGCTGATGAGTCCTCATAAATTAGAATCTTTGTACTCTAATAGTTTCGTGGAGATGTTTAAGCATGCTTTGAGTCCAGATTCTAATCGTTCCGATGTGAGCTTCTTGAAATGCAGTTTACCAATCAAACGACATTGTAGTGGGGTTTTCGAATTCCAAAACTCCGACGTAAAATGATTTCACTGGCCAGAAATTATACCGAGACACTACAACAGCTCATACCATGGCTGAACCGAATTGTCAATTCCTGTTTGTTTAGGTGTCGTCTTCAGAGATAGTCAGTTAGTTCAATTGGGCCCGATTGCAACCATGGTAGAGACAGTTGACTATCTTTTAACTCCAATTTGGTTCATCCCTGGCACGAACTGGTTAACACAGTGGTAACACACACCTTCCATTCCATGGGTCCAGAGTTCAAATCCGGAACGAGGAGGTTAATATACCCTAATGATGAGCTCTAAAAAAGAAGAAACTCGAGTCTAGCGCCTCCAAGTGTATGGTTGAATGGAAGAGCTAAGAAATGTGTGGAAAAGTGAAGTCTAAAAGATGGTTTATTCTAATCTGTAGAATGATTTTAGCTTTCACGCATCCCTTACAGTATAACACACAGACGAACAGGTATGTCATCTACTTCTTCTATTTCCTTGTGATTTTGTTACCGATGAAAGAGTGCTATATTTTGAATGGTGATTGTGAAAAGTTTAGTAGCCTTGATGGGATTCGAACCCACGTACGGATGCCGCCTACACTTTGCACGCGCACGCTCTACCAGCTGAGCTACGAGGCCACATCTGTAGTACTGATCTTTTCACATTTGAATTACTCATCCGACTTACAGAGGAATATGACATCCACCAATTAGCATTTAAGCTGACAGCCCCAACAGGGTTTCCTCAGAATTCACCGTAGTCCACCGAATGAACAACTAAGACAAGGTTAATTGTGCAAATGGATGTTTGGCAGATTTGTTTTTTGTATGGCTGGTAGAGCGTGCGTGTACAAAGCTTAGGCGGCTTCCATGCGTGGGTTTGAATCCCACCGAGTGCTATATTTGACTAGTAGATGTTGGTTCTTTTCCAGATTGACTTCTCTACCCGGAGGTCATATGAGGAGCTTAATATAGAGAGTCAATCAGGCGGGCATGCAAATTAGGCATGAGCATGACTAAGCCCAGACGGTTGACGAAGCCCAATCAGGACAACATAAAATGAAATGGTATCTCATATCATAGCTTGCACGGAAAATGCCTGATAGGCGAACAGTATAAAAAGGCAAATACTGAGTGTTCGTCAAACGCCCCAATAATGAGCATAAGTACAACCTTGATAGGCAGATGAGCTTGTTCTAGAGGACACGATCTACACAGTTGAATGAAATGTAACCACAGGGTGTATATTTTCTCCACCGAGCAATTGTGGCTGCCGTTTTATCGACAGGATCACATGATGTTGTGGTGCATCAATGATGCAA
>UZAN01039696.1:18024-39348 GCA_900618425.1 Echinostoma caproni
TACATACGCGCAATCCGAGCCCCCCTTGTCTCCCCCCCCCCCCCCCGAAAAAAAATGAAACAAGGAGAAAGAACACGACTGGAGAACAACAGTCACAGTGTATCTCACTGATCAAACGATACGCGATAAGCAAATATACGTGATTAATTGAGAACAATGTGATGACGCACCAATCCGATCGCGCGTTGATACTCCAACTGGTCGATCGATCAACGGCTGTCTGGATCGCCTCAGTCATCCAATCCGTAATCAGTTCGCCTTGGGCGTCGAGAACGCACTTGAGGCGAGACGCAGATACATGCGCGGGCCTGACGGGTTCTGTGTGCTCCGTCCTAACCCACTGTGAAAGACAGACAAACAAAATCCATGCAGAGAATCATAAAATGTGGCATTATACATTGTTGCTTTATATGTTAATGCCCATCAGGTGCTAACACGAAAACGTAATTAGAATAGCTCATTAAATTACACTATTTTTGAGTAGTGTTGATGTTAATTTGAACTGCCCACCTTTCAGACTTCATCTTCAAGCACTCAACAAACACTAGACTGGAGTTTCGTTTTGATTAGGGCTCATCAGTATTGCTAATTCAAAGTAACTTCCTGGATTTGACCTGCAGAACCCTCGCAAGTTGTGTGCGTGTTACCACTCCGAAAACCAGCTCGCACCGCGGCTGACCAATATGACCATTTCAGGTTTGTTCGTTTCAGAAGTTGTCTTTATTTTTAACCAGTCGGTCTATTGGGTCCAACAGCAACATTGGGATAGACAACTGTTTGCTAACTCCAATCGAAAGCTTTTCACCAATCTTTCATTCATGGTTGCACAATCGTGCCTTAATTAATAAACACTCTGGTCTAGACAGTTGAGATACCTTTGGCGAACTAACTGGTTTTGTACTTTTGTTTTTGGGAATTTATAGTGAGTAATCCATTAAAATAGTAAGAAATGTCAAGTTAGGGGCGCATAGAGAAGGGAGTGAGAGAGACGAAGGTCAGTTCCCGAAATTCCCAATGACCTCTTATTCACGCGCCTCGTCACACCATGTTACACCATGTCGACTTGACTGAGATCATGATTCAATTGATCCCGCAGGCTGGGTCGGGGCCAGGGCAACTGGAGTGCGGTAGCCGTTTTCTTCTGTCTGCATAGTACGTGGTCGAGATTCCGATTGCGACTGCTTCTGCTGTTGCCAATTGGCGTTGCCGAATATTCTTCGACTTGTTTGGAGTTTGTTGGACACAGTGAATGACTTTAAATCCATCGTTGTCAATCTGGTGCCCATCATCATCGAGGTGGGCCACAATTGGAAGCTTTCCTGAAATCCAGTCTTTCATTCACTTTTGGACAATCACACTACAATTAGTGAATCCCATCGTCTAAACTTTGCTTGATTCAAATCTTGCACTGGGCTTGGGTTATAATGTTTTGTCTTTTCCGTAGTAATAGTTCTCTTCATTAAGGTTATTGTTGTGTTCCAAATTAAGTATGAAGATGAGCAGACGACGAATTAGGCAGTACGTTACTGTAAAGATACTTATGTAGTCGGTTCACAAACCGGGGAGCAAGCAGAAACGATCAACGTGTAGGCAGGCAGACAGGCCGACACCGGCTCATAGGTCGCACTACAAGCGAATGCCGTCAAGCCGGCATTCAAAGAGTTAGTCGATCGATCAATCAACCAATAGATCGATCAATCAATTTGGCCACAGGCATGTACGACAAAGGAATTAGTTAGTTGTAGGCCACAACAGTTATCCTTCAGGATTAACAGAAAAACTGGTGAACCAGCCAATGACCATTCAATTTTGAACCAAACGGTTGGAGCTGATTTTGCCGCTCAGAGGGGATGGTAGGTGTCAATCGTGTTGCCGAACTGCTGAAAATGTGAAATACACAGATATAATTTCACCAACGAAATAACATTGAATGTCAATTATGTCATATTATGTCAATTCTATCTTTTAACGGAAACTATTTACGGTTGTTTCGAGACCCAGATTTATAAGGAAAGTATTTTGCTTCTATCCGTTTGGATGTGTTTTGTGAGAGCCGGTGTTGGTGGACTTTTCCGAAATGAACAAGCAACAAGTGTCATCTCCACTTGGAAGGTGTTTCCCTTCATACAAAGTAGAAGAAATCGATGAACATTTGTCTTGTCAATGAGCAACTTTTAATTCACATCGAGCAAACTCGAATACTCAGTCGAAGCTTCCTAATTCGTGATACTTTCATATTTTTTTCATTTTTTTAGTATTGCAGCTGATCGGTTTCGATGATAATAACAAAAATAATTATCGTTTCGCTAGATTCAGGGCATAATGTTTCCGAGAAAAGGATACCAGTCGATTAGAGGGAGAGAAAAGAAATCGGAATTGGGGGAAAAATTGGATCGGGATAGTGGGATTCGAAGAAAAAATAGATCGTGGTCAAATTCACGTAGTTGTCCATGATATGGATGTTTGTGATTTGCAAAATTCACTCTCAAAAGCTAGTCAAGTTGGAACGAATTGCGACCATTAGCACGTCCCCACTTAAAAAAAGTATCTTGCTAAGGGACCGGCACCTGTTTCATCGCACGAAGGAGGATTGCACACTTGTGTAAGTCTAGTGAGTTTTGTGTGTTGATTCATACGTCTGGTAAGACGACGGCGAAAATTTGTATTTCCTAAGCTCTTTTGAATGCAGTTTATAAAATGAAGTTTCATTCATATGCATAATGTGTCTACATCGGAGCTATTTCAACCAAGTGATTAAAATAAAATGTTTCGGGGTTACGTGACCTGCAGTTTACTGCAACACGTTTCCTGCATGCCTATGATCTGCTTGATTGATTGATTGGCAAATGATGACCACCCACGCACACGCTCGCATCATGCGGACTAACTCTATTACAATATCGATCGGCACCAGCCAATGCAATGGTGGTATTGGACTGGCCGCACTGATTGATTCGCTGACTGTTTGAATGCCTGCTTGACCGTACTTGGATGTCATGTGACGCTTCAACAAGTTGTCGGCCGGCCTGCCCACTTGCCTACGTGTTTCCCGCTCTCGCTTGCTAACCCGTCTACAGATCGACTAGATTTGCACCTACTGCAATAAATGAACTGTCTAGATCCCTGCATGCTTATTTATCTACTTAACAGGGCCGCAACAGGGTGATTTGAATGAATTCAAAATATCTGCTACTCTTTAAGTGTGGTGGGAATCTTTGTGAAGATCGACAAAGAGCACTGGACAGCTGTTCCATCCTGTTTGGGACTCGTCGACATTACGTATTTTGTGTCCTTGTCAAGACTCGAACCGCGAACCTTCTTCGGGTTGGGAATTCAGACCTTTACCCCTGAGTTATACAGTCGACGACCCAATCAATTTATGCGGTGCCTGGTGCGTGTGGGTAACCGAATGAGCTAATCCAAGCATTCACCCTCTAAATCAGCTATTCTTGTTTTTGATAAAATAGTGATCAGGGAGTTTTGAGGAAGCTTGTTTCCATCTGCAAAGTATGGTGCTAGGAGAAAACGTATCTGTCAAGTTGGGTGATGAGTAACTTAAATTCAACCCAACAATTTTTGACAATGCCTACAACTAAACAAACGTCTGATGGAACAGTTGAATCCAAAGGCCACTTGTTCCTTTTTGATCACACGTTGACGTAACCACACACCTTTAGTAGTAATCCATGTATAAAAACATGCAAGGAACGAATCCAGATATTGTATATGTATATATTCTTACCAGACAACCGGTTCGCAAGATAGACCTCATCAACCCGACATCATATCATGGCAGTAAGTCTACAACAACACCGATTCCGCTTCAGGATTGTTGTGCTAGTAATTCCCCCACCTGATTCCATTTGACTAGTGTGATAGCTTAAGATAATCTAAAATTAAACCAGTTCGATAATCGGAATCAGGTGAAATGAAATTTGGCAATTGAAAAGTGCATTGAATTCAGCGATAGCGATTATAGGAACGTCCGACGTACGGTGAACAAAATATTTCAGTGGATTTTTATTTATCTACAATTTCTCATGAGTACTTGGACGTGGGATTGTGAAATCTCTGCGTAATGATTGTAGAAGTAGTAGTAGTAGTAGTAGCAGTAGTAGTAGTAGTAGTAGTAGTAGTAGTAGTAGTAGTAGAAAAGGCCACAAGACTGGTAACTCGTATATCGTTTATTGGAAGAAATGAAAGCGATTAAATAATATGTACAAAGAAGGTTATTGGTTATCTAGGCTTCTACCAATCAGATTGCAATACTGTTTGCATAATTCTGCTTCTGTCTGGAATGCACTGTCTCGGACTGGCTGGTGCGATCCACCTATGGCGTGTAGTCAGAAGCGTGTCATTAACGTCACCTTTGAAATTTGATTGATCGCAACAGTCCAGATACTGTAACGCGCCGCTCCAGGGTAGGCGTCATCACGTAGGCCAGGATCACCACACTTGGGTGCTTGTGTACCGGTTCATTACTGTGCCGGGCTTGTGCACATCGAAGTTGGTTGTTTTAAATTAATAAAAACCATATTTTGCCGGATGATTTATCTGAAGGAACTGTAACGGCATTGAAACCAAAATGGTCGGAGATGTTTACTGTAGTGATAATTATTTTACCGTCCCTATTCCTTTCAGGCGCACAATGGTTGAATACGGTGAATACTAATAACAGAAGAGTGTCAGGAAACACATGAGAACCCATAATCGATACGAACCTTGAATGTCCCCGCCCCTTTCCCTGATACAGCTTGGACATTGCTTTTTGCCATTTGTTCCGTGCTACAATATACGTTCGTTCGCGACACTTTTACTTCACACCTGTGTGGTAAGCAGTTCATGTTTTGAAAAACATTAATTCACTTATAGCAAACAAGCCTGTTTTCGTATTTTCGTCTTCTTGCATTTACAGTTATGTGTGGTACTATGTATGTCTTTATAAAGTAGAAATGAACGTGATTGGTTGAATAGCTGAATTGGGAAAGAAGAATACTCGCTGACAAGTTTGGCACGACTTACACCGCGCTATCTCAATACGGCGTGGTTGAGGCACCAGCTAAGTAACGATCCTTTCAAAGTCATCTCCAACTTGACAGATATTACTGCTCTTTACCATCTAGTTTAATGAACCAATAACCTTTATCTCTACATTTTGTGTAATCACACACCTGTGAATACCTGAAGGTGAATTCACGAAAACAAGCTTGTTCACCACATGGTTCGTCTTTTGATGTTCTTATTGACAATCTTCCACGACTTCAGTTATAGTTTTGGCTGTTTTCCCTCGACAAACAAAGATACTAGCGTGTCTTTCAGAAGTTTTGTAACCTAATCAGTTGTTTGCTTTCCTTCAAGTGTTTCCATTTGTGATCTGCCGTCCGAGGGAATTCACATTCCGACCAATCACTGAGCCATCCATCCGTTATCGCGGAATCGGCAAATTCTGAAGTCAGGTTTACGTTGTCAAATGTCAATCGGAAAGTCGATCAAGTGGTCCGGGGCGATCCAAGCGGGAGGTTGTTCATTCCCGAATATTACGTTGGTTCATTGCGCTTTAAATTTGATGTGACTTCTAACGGACACAATAGGATCTTTATTCTGACGATCAGCCTTCCAGCACACCCATCCCCTCACTGTAATAGTTTACTATTTATAGTCTTCGTTGCATACGACAAACGTCACTATACAACTGCAGCGATCTACGCAATTTGAACACTCCTGTTATTGAGTCGAATAAAACACCCGATGAATTGGTTGCGGCCTTTCCAGAGATTTCATTTTGGGTTTCGCCACCACTTCTTAGAAGCGCAATGGTTTGTCTTCTTCATAAGGCTTCTGATGGCTTTAAGTAGGGTGTTTGCCATCTTTATAGACAACATAGTGTTGCTTTTTGTGACATTCTCCTGGTTTCCCCGGTGAAAGACTAAATCGACCACATGGGCTGCGACAGTTTCGTTCATAAGACACTCATAGTTTGAGATTGACTCATTACTTCAATGCGAACGTCACTCCGGGTAATTTAAAAATAGTTGGCCCTTCCCGAACAATGGATCAATGTGTAATTTTTTGTCCGTGTTTCGGTAATGCAACAAAAGAATTCGGCCTTCTTTTAGGTGTACGGGTCAGAACAGAACTGCATCCAGATTTCTGAATCCAATTTCGAAGCCATATGCAAACCCAGCTGTTTGATGGGACAAGAAATAAGCATACTCAATTTCGTGGTTGCACCTGTATGAAAAATTCCAGGAATAGAGGATGATCTGCCATCGCGTCGAGTCCTATATCATATTTGCCGCAGAATTAGAGAGGCTGGTTGACTGATGTTGAATTCAGTGGGATGTGGCTAAAAAGGCTGACGTCAAATTTCCCCGTTCAGATTCTGAGGTTATGACTCCGGGAACGTCACTCTGGTAACGTCACCAAATTATCACCTCCTTGATGTGTGCTCGAATCCCACCACCACCGCCTGACTTTATCCATTGCGTGTTTTATGGCAGCCCTTTGATTAGCCGCTTCCTCCTTCCTGAAAATTCTATCTTTGTTCATTTGATAAAAGAAAGTAAAATGAGAAAAAAGAAAAAAGAAATAAAAGAAAATGAACAACTGGTTTGGATGGACCTTTGAATGGATTCATCTAGCCGATGAACGGTCTCGAGTATGTCCCTAGACCCAATGTGTACACAGTTCTCCGTGATCCAAAAGGCTCTTGAATAACTTTGATCGAAGTATGATCAGATTTAATAATGCTGTCACACGCCATCACATATGAAAAATCAGGTCTTGTACACTATCAGATGCATTCTGAAATACTGTACAATTTGGCAACGTACACTGGGATCAACATTTTCCTTATGACAATACCATTTGACAGATATACCGTCCAAATTGACTTCAACAAACTGAATCTATTCGTGACACAAACCGCAACCGTAGGCTGTATTTCTTTCATCTAAACTGTGTTTTTCAATGGGCGCATCTGTTTGCAAACCGGACTGGTTATCGTTCATGGCAGGTGTCACGTGACACGCGTAGCCTCACGTGCAACCCCGCTGATCTATAACTGTGTCAATCAATCAACCAATCCGGTATTGTGNTTGTGTGTAGAATCGATTTCATTTCGAAGACGTAGATATTCATTACATTCTATTTAGAGTGTGATTTTAAAATAAGTACAGCGTATGTATATCATGTTAAAACTTTATTATAGTCATACAAGATAAAACTATATTTCATAGGGTTTTCAAATTAAAAATGTCAGTTTTTGATTTTTATCCACCCACATAATGTAGACGTAAAACTGTAGTCTTGACGTTTCAATCCGAACGACTTCAGTGCTCGAGATTCGAAACCAGCTGATTGCGCAACAATTAGTGAAACAAAATTCTCTCAAATAATCATGCAAGAAGTGACTCCGAAAATGAGCTAGGAAATTAACATTCAAGTTGAATAGTTTAATTCTATGCAAACCTAACGCTTTTGAGAAAAAATGTGTGAATGGTCTCATATTTGCTCACATCATATCTACACTGTAATCTACTCGTATTACTTTGTCCTTGTCGTATGCAACTGAGTTACTTCGTTTATCAGTTACGTAACATGCAGCAATCGGTCCTCAGATTTTTTTTATCATTCAAGCATACAAGCACGGTTGATTGTGGTGGAACTGCCACGCAACCACGGAACGGTCAGATTAGTCCAGTAATTTCTGTACTCATCCAGCCGAGCTATTTTCACATCGATTCGGATTTTTTCGATGTTTCAAGACAACTGACCCACGAAATTCGAACCCCTTTGAAACACAGTCAGAAGACAAGGAGATTATTTGCCAATGGTGGTAACAATCAAGTACTGTAGGTGAGGTTCATGAGGTGAAAATCTGGTTTAATAAGCGCATGTGCACTTTTGATGAGATTCAACAAGAGCGAAACCTGAGTTTGGATTGTATAGTTACCTCGATGAGCTGATGGTTGCACGCAAAACGAATACTTGACAAACTTGAAGAAGAACTGTTGTTTTTGAATGATTCATAGTCATACTTTTGTATATCACGTAAAGGTTTGTTATTAGTGAGAACAAGTCCCAAATGACCTTTAGACAAAGTGTGAGAATATGTTCACACTAACAAACCGTTGTAGAGGCACAATTATGAATCATTCGAAAATAATTGTTCGCTGTCGGAACTTTGTTCTAAGGTTACAATGGATTTCTGCTATAACTTGATGAAACATTAGTCAAATCAATAATACTTACAATAAAATGTAACTTTAACGTCCCGCAAGATATACTTACTCAGTGATCTATTCCACCGGGACTCACTATGAGTATCAACTCCTTTCTGCTTATAAACGCTCATATACAAACATTGTCAATCCTTGTCTGGCCCGTCTCTTGGTTCATCGAGGGGAAATTGTCACCAACCTCAGGTTAAGACCCTTGGATTAGAATTTTCTTTCGTACTACAGTATCAAGTTCATCTGACTTTTTCGTGAATTGCAGGGAATTCAGCCCTTAGATACATGATGCGCTCTTGACTTGGCAGTCTACGCTAGTTTTTCGGGGTGTAAGACGTTTACTTCTGTCATTTCTGCCATGCAGTCGATTTACGTACAACTCAAGTGTATTCTATTAGCGGACACACAATAATGAATTTATCTAAATTATTAACGCGTTGACCAAAGAGTGTTATTTCTGTCCAAAGAGTAACGTAACGTCACTACGTTGGTCACCGGATTACAGTCCAGTGGTTGACAGACGAGAAGACTATTCGGAACAACCAGTGCTCAGCTCCAGGGCATCATGGACAGCGGACAGGGAAACACATACGAAAACCATGCTCCTACAGAACTTGAAATTCGCATTGTCGAACCTGGGCCAATTATCCACGCCTGGCTCTACTACAGAGATCAATATTGTCGGTGGTCATTACAAAAATTGGTGCCCCAAATGTCCAAATAGTAAGCTCTACTGCGATGGTTGATTTAAAAACGAATTACCATCGTACGCGAACAAATGATCCGGAAGATCCGTTGCATTCGTTACGGCTCGTTTCTCCGTTGCAATAGGGTAGTGACAGTAGTACCCCACCAGGCTGGTAGGTGAGCACATTGCGCGGGAACAATTGATCACTCATTTCACTTTTTACTCAGTTCAGGAGAATTGTATCAGCAAAGAGACTAAGAATATTAATCTGAAATTGTGATTCAAGATAATGTATGATTTCGAGAGTTATTTAGAATGCGAGACCCTTGTAAGTATCCTGCACAGCTGTCTTCTACTTGTTAGGAATTAATAACCCCGGGTATTTATCATGAATGCAGGTTGTGCGTTAAGAATGGGTTTCTAAAACACAATAATTCGGATTGGTTCAGGTGTGCATAATAGTAGTATCCTAAAATATTGGTAATAAGTTGTAAACGAATCAGGCAGCACAGATTAATTCCGTAAAAAGTTAAATGCTTGAAAACAATCCATTCGTTCGGAAAATTCGGCGCGGCCATGCTGTACATCAAATTCAGATCGATCAACGTAACTACTTATATCATCGATGCAATACGTTCTCGTCCATTCGCGCCTAGTACACTTTGAACAGGTCACTGATTTCATACCCGCCAAGTACATTCATCATTCATCCACAACCGTAGGTTGACAGTGCACTTCACTGACCTCTGCGGATGCAAATCAGTGTTCCTGCTAACAAATGAGTCTGTTGCCAATGTAGACAGCCAAATCATTGACCACTCTGGTTGTCGGAGGACCAATTATGAACAGTTGAAGTATAAAGTTCAGGTTAGTACATAAGGTAACCAAATGAGAAAAACGTGTAGTTAATTCGATGTGCTTGATTGTTTTGCCGTGAAACATATTCGTAAAATGTAAGAGAAAATGTATACACTTTACCCGATGATCGGTGCAACGCGGTGCGAAATAATTGGCATGTTCATGAAAGAGTATGAATAACACGGAGTTGGTGTTACTGCCCAATGAATATGTTTGGATTCACTGTTCAGGTGTCCTTTTACCATATATTACACCAAATTGGCTATCCAACAGCATTTGCCAGTTTCCCCTGATACATGCCTAACCCTGGTTTATGAAGACCACTGCCCAGACAGCTAACTTATCCCTGTTTTTACATAGAAATATTTTCTATTACATTCAAATCCAAAATACTGAATGGTAATTGAATTAAACCATCCAGAAATCGCATAAATGTGAAAAATAATAGCTAATGAGGTCGCACTGTTTTCTACTACCAACCTCGAGCGCAATGCTGTACTAACCTTTATCTGGGAAAAATATGACCTACGCGAATGCATTTCGAGAGAGAGACATTTTTCGAAAATCTGCCTCATTGGTGCAACAAATTTTGCGAATTCCAAAGTGGAACATATAGGAGATCAACAGCCGTCATCTGTTTCAACGTAGAAGGAATTGGGTTTACCAGTATTCCATTGTTCCATAATGACAATGTGAGACAAATCTAACAATCCTACCAAGAATGCAAATAATGTTTCTATTCCCTCGTTTTTCAGAAAGAAGACTTTGATCAAGCTAAGGTTGTGTGGTGAAAAATGGAAGTGATAAAGCTGGAAGAAGGTAGTGGACTTCAATGGGTTAACTTCCAGGAATGTACATTCTTTTGTGTGAGGTAAAATGAAAAAATGGGGTCGATAGGTGACATCCGAGAGGTCAGACACCACAAACTCCTGCGAAATACCGATACTAAGGACGATGAAGGAATCGCCTTCAATGGTCTGTGTTGCTTTTCCCAGCTTTCGTAAGGGAAATCTATAAGTCATTTAGCATCCACTGGGTAATCGTGTTTCGCATCGTCCATTTAGAAACACATACAGTGCAAGAGTGCCGGTTGAAAGGCAGTTATTGGTTACACTGTATGACCGATAGTGCCGCATTCTCATCCGTGTAATCATTGATCATTGCTCCTGCTCCACCATCCTCGAAAATCGATTTTACTGACATCCCTTTTATTTGCGAGTTCACTGGATGGTGTGTGTCTGTCTGTATATGATTTGTTTCAGGAATTCTGACTGAAAGCAAATATAGAAGAGATATCAATAGTCAGCTTTGATGTCTACCGATAGGTTTAAAAAACAAGTCAACTAAAGAAGGGCAATATGTTAAACCAACCTGAACACCTCCCGTTATGGTAAATCTCAGATAAATTATCAGTACATCACTTTTAACTTAACAAGGCAGTGAATTTCTTGCTTATCGAACACATTTGATTTATTATGGTTACTACTTGTTCACCGTTTGATTACAATGAATCCTTTCAGTCATTGATCACATCCACCCCACCCCCACCCCCACCTCCCTCTCAGTGGTGGGGAGTCATACTGACGACATCGGCGTGATTACATTCAGGCAGCCTTTCAGTCTTTTCACGCTTCAGGTCAACGCATACCTTTCTTCACGTGTATGAAGCAACTTCGTTCAACAATTTTCCAATGTACTCAAGATACACAGTACTGTCTGTAGTCGAGGTGTTAATCTTCAACACTGGAGTCCGTGAATGATTGATGGTACCAGGTAACCGGGAAATTAAAATGAATATAAAAGTGTGAATCAAAAGAGGGCTGGGCTTATCTTTTGTGTTACCCGGAAAACCTCCAAGTTTGATTGTGCAAATAATACTCCAGTATATGCACTACAAAACTGACTGGGGGACCTCGGTTTGGATGTTCTTCACGATATGAAATAGTTCAGGCAGAATTTTCTCGTGGAGAGAAAAATGTTGGCTTGTAAAACATTCAAAAAAAATTTGTGAACAAAACTTGTGAATCGTATTGAATAACTGTAAAGAATCATGCGTCAGATAGCATCATGGCCTTCAGGTCTCAGATCAGACCCAATAAATTGAGGACACTGAAACAAAAGTGTTAGCAAACTACACAAAAGGATAATTGTTTAACGTTTTTCATGAATACCCTTAAGCCGGGATATACGACAACAAAATCTAAGAATCGTAAGTAAACTGATCATCAAATAATCGACCAAGTGATGTCGTAGAGGACCACCACACCGATATAGTTGAAGGTATGGACCAATGGAATTGAGATGTTACCAACTGCAACATGCCCCGCTGCCACCAATTCCAAATACACGACGGCAGGTTGATTCCCGGTAACACGTTCCGAGTATCTGATGCCAATGGCGCTGTCAGAATACCGCAAATAAAACCCTCTTTAGGATATGAAACCAACTCATAAACAAGGTCTATCGCAGATAATCTTAATGAGTAGCAACATTCCATTAGGGATGTACCTACACCTGTGGTGAAGTAAAACGGAATGTCACTCGGTTTTTCTGGGATGACTTTCAAGCTCAGTGTATACCTTTTTTATCGCTCTGTTGGATCCTTGAAGCTCAGAGGAGGAACAGATGAATCAGCAAGTGAAAACGGAGAAGTTTTAGAAGATCCTGAATCACTACCGAACACGGGCAGTATACTTGACCCTGATCTGTTCTCAAAACTGAAATATGGTAAAAGTGGCGTGCCGTTCCTCACCTGGAAAATTTCGATTTCGATTTTTGTATTCGCTGACTCAGTAGATCTCGCAGTTGGACAATCATTCGTATATGAGCAGTGGAGCCATTGATGAATCAGTATCATGTCCAGATGAAAGTAGTCTGTTAAAGCCGAACTGCAACCGCGAACGCTATGTATCGTAATTTAGGGCCCGTAACCCAAAACAGAAAATCAGAACACACAAGACAGCGTGCGGATCTGAAGTGGGTTAACGATTCAACGAATGATCGTGAGAGTACATCAATTGATTAAACAATGACCGCCCATTGGGTCAAGTTGGCGCATAGACAAAACGGACTGGAGGAGTATTAGTCAGTGTCTGTCCTGAACAGCTGTGTCACGTGATCGGACGATCGATGGTAAGTGATAGACGAATGCGTACGTAGCATAGTCAAACACCGGAAAGCCCTTCAGAACTCGTTAAAATATTTAAGAAATATCCCACCAGGTACTGAACGCCTTGAGAGAAGAAATCCATCATGCTTCACTTTTTTCTCCTAAGCAAGTTAATACTCATTGTTTATGTGGGTATTTTCCTATTTAAGGGAGGCTGTTGTCGAATATTGAGAATAGAACGGATTTGTATCCAATAAGGTGGTATTTAGCAGAGTATGTTTTCGTTAATGAGTGTCATGTACACCAGTTTTCATTCATCGCTCAATTATCCGCAATTATTGCATCGACTAAAGAAGGCGGTAAGCTGTTTGGTTTACTGGGTGGAATATCCTTTTATGAGCGTGTTGCGCAGTTTATCGTGTCAGGCAGATTCGGTAACCTGAAAGACACGTGAATACCATGAGTATCTACTTTGGAGTCATCAGCACAAAGGCCGAATTTTGCCAATAGTGTTTGCGGACGACGCCAAAATCTAGAATCAACGGCTCGCTATCCCCTCAGGAATGATACTGAATTTAATTTATCCAAGTGAGAGTTCCTATCCCTATACTACCCGAGTATATTCTCGTATTACCCTGGAAATCATCCGTTACCACATACCTCAAGTGAGAAGGACGAACGTATAATTCGCATTCAACTGACAGTTACTTGCGAGCAGTGTTGTGGGATAATTGATATTGAATGACAGACTGGAACTGGCCATCCTGTAGACTTCATCTTCGCACACAATCCTTAGTTCATCGATTCAATATTACACTCGAGAGCGCTAGACTCGAGTTTCGCTCCTAATAGAGCTCACAGGTAGTGCATATCCAACGTCCCAGTAGGGATTTGAACTCCGGACTAATCGCATGAAAGGCGTGTGCGTTACCACTGTACCAACCAGTTCATACCAGGGTTGAACTGAATTGCCAATTCATGTCTGTTCAGGTGTTGTCTTCAGTGATAGTCAGTCGGATTTCGGTGTATCAAATATTACAGAACCCAAACCATTCATGTTGGCCGCTGTCACGTTATCACCCAACCTACTCCTGATGGGACATCGTTTTATGTTACTGATGCTAAATTGTCGACTGGAATTCCGGCCTAAGGCATTTGCAGTGTGAGTGTGTGTGAGTGTGTAATACTTGGAATATCCTTTCATCTCACGCTGTTTGTTCACCAACTGTCGAATTTCTCGATATCGATGATGATGAAACCCGGTGGAACGAGCTACATTGGTCGAACTACGAAGCAGCTATCGAAGAGGATACACGAACACCACCACCGCAGTGTAACACGTAGTGAACTTAGGGCGGTGAAAAGTGCTATCTGCCAACACAGACTGGAGACATGGCAAGCAGTTTTTCCCCACCATTTATCACACGCCATCATCTCTGCTAAAAGGACTTTGATTTGTCGAGGCGATCGCTGTCCAAACATTGGATCCCCCTCCCAACTATGCAACCAAAAGCAATTCGTTCGGGCTTAGCCTTGCCGTGGCCCCTTGGCATATTTTCTGTACTTAGTTTGATGCGATCAAAACCAGATCAACCAACCCACATAACCCTCTGTACTTGTAATGGTCTGGTGATCAATTTATCAAAAAACAATTCGGACTTTGTTTCCAATGTGGCGACCGGCATTTTTCACTTACTGAAATAGGTCGTTTCGTTGATTTAGCCTGTACTAAACCGAATTCAAACATGCCAAGTGCTTTGTAAATTCTCCTGGTAATACGTGATCCCTATCGTGGTTCTTCGCGTTCATCAAGTTTTATCTGTCCCATTCGGTTTTTCCATGTTACCAGTTACAATTGCTCTGTCCAGTCGCGGTCAGGAATAAACAGGATGTGATGTGGAAAACCTTCTGCTATTCTATTGTTAATGTTAAAATGGTAATAACAGACCGATGTCGATAGAGTATTGTATTCAGTGATGTTTCGGTTGCCGTGGTTACCATTTCTGTTGGCGCATGCAGAATGAGTGTTAATGGTCAAAGCTTCGGCATACAAGCGTTCAGTGCATGTTCGAGATCCGAGTTGGAGTATTTTCCGGTTGTCGTAGTCGTAGTGATGTGACCTTCGACCACGGCGTGAGGAACGAGTGCTGAGTCTCATTCTATTTTCCAGAGTTATTTTATTCGTAGGCCGGTGTTTTTCTTTTCTCTTGTGTTCGGTAATTCTTGTCTTGAGTTGTCTGCTACTTTGTCCAATTTATTCTGCGGGGCATTCTGTACAAATGGTTTTGTAAATGCAGTTGTTCTGATCTTGCAAATCAACTAGATCATTAGCTTTCACGAGATGGCGTTTCAGATTGTTGTCAACCCGAATGAATGTGTGTGTATGTTGAACATTGTAACATTCACAATAAAACAACACATAACGCATCGATTCTTCGATACATCATTTGGTCTTGTTTATTCTACTTTAAAAAATAGCTCATTTAGCCGTTCAGGGTAAGCTTGCGAATTTTCACTCAGACAAACGAGGTATAGGTGGAGTTCTCTTATTTACTTACCGTATTTTGAAAGTGCTCGTAAATAGTTTTGTAAAATAGTGCAAGCATGTCAACTTATTCAGATCGAACGACAAAAATAAAGCGTTATGATGTCTTTTATTAAGCGAAAACTAATTGGTTCAAACTGCGCGAAATCAATATTCACAAAATAAACAAATTTCATTTGAATTCAGTAAGTCTGACCACCGAGAGGGGTGGGAGAAGCAAATTGAAATCCCTGGTCACATCAGTCTTCCGAACTGTAAAAAAGAACAAAATCTATTGTTTGGTATCAGAGGAACCAGAACCACAACGTGCCTACTATGCCTGTATTTGACAAAATATTTGGAGAGAGGGAGAGATTCGAAACATAATGGTAGCTAATTTGAAATAATCTTATCAGGTGTTCACAGACATTAGGTACCGTTGATAGTCGCTCTGCTGATGAGTCAGAAGCAGGACTATAGAGCTGAGGAGTGCTATTTGTCGGTCAGTGCAAATCTTTCCATCTCTTCTAACTTTGTTTACATATATTGGCAGTGCCCCTTTGCCCAATCTCGTTTCCTACATGTTTATAGAGCTGAAAAACCCGTATTTGAATCTGTCATACCATCGGATCCACCCTGAATAAAACCTATCGAATAGCGTTTCAGCTAAATCAGTAATACAAATCATAACAAGATTCAGACTGGAATCGATAAGTAAACAAAATTCGCGCGGCAAAGAAAACGGAATGCCTCGTAAGTAGAATTTTTCGTCAAACGTACAAAGAAGTAGTGCGCTAATGTGCTTTCAACTTTCCGGAAGGGGCAACGGTCATATAAAGGCTACCTGGAGAAATACAGAAATAAGGAAAATAGAAGGCAGTGACATGATTCAAGCTCAGGACTTCCGGATCCTTATTTTGAATATGGCAATCATCTGATCAGCTCCGCCAGATATGTATAGGCAGTAACGTTACATTGTTGTGCAGCAGGTAGCTTGACAGACGTGAACAGTAGATGTGAATCGGAATTTCGTGAAACGAGAACACGGAATTTACATTTGTATTCATTACCCAGACAAAACAGATTACCGCAAGTCGTCTGAAACAAATTCAGTCAGTTGGTATTTTTCTTTTGGATAGTGGGGGGATTATTGATTGAATAGATCTGATAACCTTTGTTGCCAAACATGGCTAAACCTTGAGATGAAATCCACTTCACACCGACAGTATGTTTGAGGTAAATTGTACCGAAACTGATTTTCGATATTTTGGCAACTTGAAAATACGTTTCAGTATATCAAATAATTTATGTTTTCAATATGAATTGTTTTAAAACTATTCCAGCGAATTATTTCCCTAATTAAAGTCATGCCACAGGGATCGTGTTTGGCGCCGAGTACGCAATAAATTAATCGCGGGGAAAATGAGCGGATACAACATTTGACCACAAAGATATTCTTTTTTCTCAGTTCGCATCTGGCATGCATCGCTGCAATCCAAAGCATAATTTTTGGCTACTATCTATGTGTGTGTCTGAGAGAGAGCGAGTGGGTTATGGTTACGGTTAAGTTCTAGGAATTAAAGAAATTGTGGTTTGGCGGAAAGTTGTCTTGAAAGACGTGCAAATAGCTGTTAGCAGTCTGAATTATATCGAAGGAGTGCAGCATGTTTGGACAATAGAAAACAGTAACTCTACGTGATAAAAACTGACCCATACATATGGGGAATAGATATAAAGCTATTGTGGAACTCGTAACGTTTATTCATGAATAATTGCGTGAGAGCACCTGTCCACTGCGGTAACAATGGTAAAGAATCTGACAGTGGAAAACGTACTAGGAGAAAAATCTGGTGTTACCGTGATACCGAGTTTCTATTTTCAGATACTTTTGAATCTCCACCTCACACAACTCCCCAAATGTTTTTTTTTGCTATGTCCAACTGGATTGACTGTTGTTTGCGGATAGCCTAAATTCACACCATTTTTAAGAACCTAATTCGTGAATAACTGGCCTAGTATAATCGGTTATTTCATCTCTCCATTTATGCAACATTCAACAACTAAACGATCAATATTCTCAAAGGATTCTGCGGGCAAGTTAAACTCATCAATCAACAAGTGGAAAAGGGAGGGTGCAATGTTCGCGGAATTTGAACACGTGGATCTTAAGATACCCAAATAATCGATAATTTAGACCACTTGTCTACTCACGTACCAAGAAGACCTGGTTTGAATATACACAGTCAAAGAAAAATGTGCACGAGGAAGGAGGTGCAGGATGTTTCGTCGGGGGTTCTAGCTTCCCGGACTGCAAGGGCTGTTACAATCAGGGCATTCGTGATCATACTGCACCTTTTTTGGGAGCCTTCGTTAAAGGAGCCCGTTTCACACCAAATATTGATTTTGTATAAACTTACGGTTATAAAAGTGTAATACGCAATGGACTGACACAAATTCACCAACTGTAAAGTGTAGAAAAAAACAGAAAGTAAGATAAAAATACTTGTACAAGTTGTAATTTTGAAAACATAGTGATGTCGGTACAGATGAAAATTAGCCGACGTTTCGGTTACCGTGGGTAACCTTTATCAACTAACCTCTTGGGTTAGTTGGCAAACTGTTCCTGACTCATTCGATTGTAAAATCGCCTTGATAAAGGTTACCCACTGTAACCGAAACGTCGGCTCATTCTCACCTGTACCGACATCGCTGTTTTCAAAATTACAACTTATATAAAACATATCACATGGCGCATCGATTTTTCGATACACTCCGAACGTTGTTCGGATCTGACATTTTGAATAAAAATATTTGACCCATCCAAATAGTTATTAGCCTAACTGCAAATTGAGCTATACTACGGAGTGCTGTAACTTCCACGCCACAAGTTGAACTCACAAAAATGAACCAGGAGTAAGAATATGAACGGGACCGGTTTCTATTTATTTCGGTAATTTTCAAGGTAGAGTTCAAATTGTTTGTCTCAAATGGAAACACATTATCGTAAAACCCGGGATGATGACAACGGGTCACAGGTCTGGGATCAGATATGAGACACCGGCTACGGATGTATTTGTGTCATATTTTGGGTTTACCCCATCTGATCTAGTGTGTACGGAGCGTTGCGTGTGGTTCTACGGCTCTGTTTTTCTCCCCCGTTCTTTGTAATGAACGATATACATTCAAGACCGAGATGCATTTTGTTTTGACGATCTATGAGGGTCACCAGTTCGGATTGGTACGTGGTCGTTTTGCGTCCCCGATTGGTATTCAAACCGCGAACTTTCGGGATAAATGCCGAAATACTTGCTCCTTCTGTACACGATCAATATCTAAAGCGAACAGTTTGCACAGAAGATAAACTCAAAAAATCACTACATGCATCTACAGACACGAGAGCATAAATATTTGTACTTAGGCGCCACGAGAAACATCTGCTGTCTTATAAATTGATAATTGACAGATATGTTATGTTCGCCTAGATGTACGATCAAAGCAGGCAGTTCTTGCGTAGGCCCACCACAAATTCCGGAGGAATACAATTGAAGAAATCAAGCTGGAGTGTATTGGGTGATCGCGGTGGAAAACACGGAAAGATAGTGTCAAATTGAACATTCGAGAACCAACAAGGAAGCGCCAATCCGATTACGTCCTTGACTTTGTAAAGACTTGATTGGATAACTGTTGTCCGCCTCATCATGCATTCAAGTAATTCAGGCTCAACTGACCGTTGGTATCGTAAGCGCGTTTGTGGTATGACGTAACCTGAAGCGTTGTGTAACTTCTTTCCTACTTACACGCCTGCAAGTGCATTCCGCTCATTCACCCGGCAAAGTATGTACGCAGCAAGCTGTATTCCACTCATCCATAGGTCACATCATGTATGAATCAATTTACAAAGTTATATTTGAATTTAGCAGTTAGCTGTCACCGGCGCTTACTCACTCTAGTTGACGAATATCATTTGTCTGTGAAATCCAAGATGCGGTAGGAAATGCATTTTACCGTTGAATGCGATGGAAATTTTTGTGAGGAAAGACAAAGAACGCACTGAACAGCTGTTTCGTCCTGTTTGGGACTTGTCAGCAGTGCGTACATTTTGTATCCCTGTCGGGACTCGAACCGCGAACCTTCAGGTTGGGAGCTCAAACTGCTACTCCCGAGCTACACGGTCGACGGTCATCACCTTATACGAATGGCTCAATCAATTTAAGCGGTGAATTTTCGGTTTGTCCCATTTCGGTTTTTCACCGGTACCAGGCACTGTTAATAACATAAAATACACTGCTGACGAGACCCGAACAGGACGAAACAGCCTTCCGGTGCACTTTATCCGTTATCTCATTGTCTTTTACTTAGGCTTTGATATTTTACAACTGGTGCACCAACAACCGTTGTTGAAATCGAGAAATTGCACATTTTAACGGCATCCAATTAGTGGAAGCACAATTATAAATGCACATTTGTACACATGTTGCACCAGATATGGGGCAATCCCGTGAATGAGGCTCGAACCACTAAGCGTTGGGTGAGAAACAAATCTGATGTATGTCAGGGTGTTGCACCAGTTTGATCAATAACTGTATATTAATTTGTATGGTAAGCTTTTCAAGATCCACCAAAGGGAAAAGTTGTGATAATAACTGTTATTCACTATCAAGTGTTTGTATCTTCTCAGACATCTTTATAGGCACGGCTTACATGCTAATTTCATGGGAGAATAGGATCGGAAAGAATTCCATCACTTCCACCGTTCTGCCCAATCGAATCTCCCACCAACGCAGATCCTCACTCCCTGTATTAATTGGTCTACTTACTATCAAATTTGGCCATCTTGTTCGATGACCTTATCCCGTAACCAAACGTGGTCACGTAACTGACGCGTCCTGTATTGTGAATCAATGTACTATTACCCGGCCCACTTCACGTTCTGTAACATGCCGATACAAATGTGCGTATAAAGTTGGATAAGGTCACTCTCGTAATTGATCAGCGGCACCCCTTTGGTTCACATCTGTCCTCCGAGAGGTTCGATATTGACGAATCTAGCGATCTACACTTTTTCGGTGTTCAGGTTCGATTCCTAATCAGGCTAATTAATGAGCACCATTAAGGCTGAAACGTCTACACACTCTGATACATTTTTGCGCATTTCACTCACAGTTAATTAGGAGTAGTGGTCTCAGATAAGTAATAGGAATGTGGATTGACCACCCATCAGACGGTATCTTCATGTACAATCCTCAGTTCATCCAATCAGATATATACCAGGGAACAACTAGAGTTGAATTTCGCATATTGAACAGGTCACCTCCTCGTGGGAAGAATCATTTGGCATCCCCACCTTTAAAAGGAGCCCGTGAAGTGACTGCGCCAATCATGGAGTATAGGATAAAAGCCCAATCCAACTAGCGTCAAAGCTGTTGACAAAATGTTGAAAATTGGTTCTCGTAGCTCGCTCGGGTGAACTGAATTCCATTTCGCCTGTTCGCAATTTGTTTGCAAACGTTTCATCACCAGCCGAGATGACATCATCAGTACTTGTGAAGTGGCCACTCCACTTCCAAGTGCGAAGTGTTTGCGCAAACCTGGAAGGAGCCAGGGCATGTTGAGTGATCGGATAGAATTAGTCGAAAGCTGTGAGTACCTCGGGAGCTCAACCATAGCTGGAGAATGTGTTGGGCAAGAGATCACATTAAGAATAGAGAGGAATAGCGGAAGTTGATAATCGGTTTTGACCACCGATGTCTTCGAAGCACCACACATGTCTGGTGACAAAATCGTGTGAGCAATGAAGAAATTCGTCGTCGTGTGCTGGGTACTAATAGTGGTTCTCTAATGAAAGTAAACGCTTTATATCGCCTACGATGGCTTGCTCATGTTTTGCGTATGCCTGCCCATAAGTGCAGTT
>UZAN01039696.1:40384-71549 GCA_900618425.1 Echinostoma caproni
CAATGAGCGGGACACGTTGTGTAATCATCTTGTGAATTTAGAACGGAATTATGTGACTTCCGCATAAGTGTTGGATAATCTTTCGCCGATTTTGCGAAAATCTTTCGGGTATTATGTCCAGTCGATCGTGGCTAAGCAAGTCAAACGCATCCAAACCACACTGCGTCAGTGACTTTACCATGTCAAGCCTGCGGGTTAGTTTCCTGCCAACTCTGGGCAGTACGTTCACAATCTATTATGTGTAAATTAGGACATGTTATTAGAAGCATTGTCTCTGAAACCGAAGTTTTGTTGTCCTAATGGCAGATCTAAGCAACTTGGTGTAGTGATAGGTGGAGTTTAAAAATATATATGCACAACTATCTGACCTCGTTCCTTCAATGGTAGTCAATGCATGCTATCAATATTAGAGTGTGCAAGTAAACACAGGTGAACTAGTGACACCGGAGCATCTCAACCGACCTGCAAAAAAACAGACAAACCATGATATGCAAGCTGGACAAAGGGGCGGGATCTTGTTTCTGAACCGAACGGATTGCGTACAAAAGATGGAAACCATGTTGAGTGGAAGGTCGAAATTCATCAAAACAATGGATAAGGATAAGACCGATCAAATAGAGGTTGTGTTATCAAAGATATAGAGATGTTTGAAGTAAAACGGAGTCATCAATGCGACCACTTTCCGACTGATCCGGTCAACTGGGACAACTATTCCCCGACTGTGCGGGTTGCCGAATGTGACCGATTCTGGATAGGTGCAATTCACCGTACCATGCATTTGCAAAATGGTTGGCTAAATTACTAGAGCCCGTAAGAATTGAATTAGCGAAACACAGCGTACGAGACACATTCACTTTTGTGAACAGCATTCGTGATTTAAAATTGATGGGTCGGACAATGCTTTCATTGAACGTTAGCTCGCTCTTCACCAATGTTCCAATCAGTGAATACTTGTGTAGTTATGTACAAAGTAACAATGTTGAGATAGACTTTCCTTTGGAACACCTTAAACAACTGCTTTATTTTTGCACATACAATGTCCAATGCAAGTTCAACGAGCAGATTTATCGACAAACGGATGGTATGGCCATTGGTTCACCTCTAGGACCGTTGTTTGCTGATGTGTTCATGGTGAAACTCGAAAATAACCAACTCAAAACTTCCATTCAGGATTGTGTGTTATACACACGATATGTAGATGATATTCTGTGCATGATCAACACAACATCAGGAACAAATGAGCTATTGAGCAAGTTCAATACTGCTCACCAGAACATAAGATTTACTTTAGAAATGTATAATCACAACAAATTGACACTTCTAGACGTATGTTTGAGTCGTAGATCCGATGGCTCGGTGCAACGATCAGTGCATAGGAAGGCGACTTTGAAGGGCCAATATATTCATTTTTGCAGCTTTGTGCCACTCAAAGTGAAGAGGAATTTGGTGCGCTGTCCAGCAGATAGAGCAAGGAAAATTTGTAGTGAGAACACAATAGAAGAACTCCGGTTTTTACGTACTGTCTTCACACACAATGGCTATCCAGAAGGATTGGTTAGCACGATGATTCAGTGCTGTGGAGAAATTGTGAAGAAGCTGGAGGGCAGAAAGAAGTCAGTATACATTGCCTTGCCGTTCAAAAGGGGATATATCAGCAGAAGTAATACAAAGGAGACTATCGGATACTGTTAGTAATACCTTCTATGCAGCAAAGCTCAATGTTTTGTTCACTTCCCAGCCAATTGTGTGTTTACGACTAAAGGACAAAATGACGGATTCTGCCGTCTCATTTTGTGTGTACTCATTTACGTGTTCCTGTGGAACCACGTACATAGGCCGCACGGTCAGGCGTTTGTCCGAACGAATCCGTGAACACCACCCTGTATGGCTAAACAGAAACGATTAAGTCACTCATTAGTGCAGTGATTTCACACCTAGTTGAAACAAATCACACTGCGAATGCGACTGAGGCATTCCGTCCCTTGTATGGGGTTTGTGGTCGATTATCAAGGCAGGTTCGATGTCGTATGCTGGCCACAGCGGAAGCGGTAGGAATTCTTCTGCACAACCCCCTTTGTGTTCCGAAAAGCAATTTGTGCAGGCGCTTAAGCTCCCTTGGCCCACTCCCCACACACCCTATATTCCGATTGTTTCAAACGATCGGATGACCAAACATTTATGTGGTCATTAAGAATTCCACATCCGGTTTCAAGACGAAATTAACCCCAGATAGCCCAAGAGGTTATCTTCCCTTCCCCAAAACAATTGTTTGCGTTTCTTTGGTTGAATACTGATTTATATATAAACAGCATCGTATTTATTGTGACGTATTTCGCATGAGTAGGAATCAGTGTAAACCACCTTGTTCACCACTCGTTGTTCTATTTGAAATACCATTCTCATCAAAGTGAACCTTCAAATCAAGGTCTTTTTGTGCACAGCTTTGATTGTTCGTATTGTTTTTACCATGATGAAACAAGCAGCCTTAGAAATCAAAGTTCTCGTTATCTCAGCAAAGAGGACAGAAATAAAATTGCACGAGCACACAAGCTGGGATTTTCCATATCAAATCTGGCCCAATACTTTAACTTTAACAAAAGCAAGATTTTCAGGATAATCCATGAGAAAAAAACAACCAGAACAACTTGTGGAGGCCGTAAACCGAGTACATCTAAACAGGAGGACAACCTAACTCATACTACCCTGAAAAAACATTGTAAAAATCGTCGTCGTCTATCCTAAAGAATAAAGGCAAGCCAAGCGACTATTAGTGCACATAAACTTTACATCTTAATTTTTATCAATGGTAATTTGTTGTAAATAAAAATTGTTTTATTCTCTTTAGTTAGCTCTTAACTCATCATGATTCAGGTCAACCAGTACTGACGAAATGGGAGTATCCGCTACATTTTGTACCATTCCATCTGCTGAGTATAAAGTAATCACGAAGATCACTGCTGTAAAGACTCGCCAAGGCTTGTTTATTATTATTTGGAAAAAACTACTTCAGTATAAATGCTGGTGCCTATATGAATCCACAAGTGTTTCACAGGGACCCGTTTGTTCAGTTTTGATTAGACCTATATATATGATTTATCCTGGACAATCGCAAAATTGCACCGAAAGATTTGTGCAACTTGTTGCTCCTATACCCAACTCATGTATGTGTGCGCCGCGAGATATCCAGACAGCTCTGATGGTATCTACTAATATTGCCCAATAGCGTGTGATTTCGTGATTCTCTAAGTGTTATAACGCACACTTTCACTTGGCGGGTTATCTCCACTGAAATCTATTGGTCCCCAATAATATGAATACAAACGTTCTCATGCAACCCTTGGTACCTTTACCTATGACCCACAGTGTTCTGTTGATGCGCAATGGACAATGGATAAAAAAGTGTTGTATTAACTTTGAGTGATAACCTAAACGCTTTTAACTATTTGAATCAATATGTTTGTATTCATATTCCTCATAAGAGTGATGTACGTGTCAATATGTTACACGTCGTGTCTACATGTAATAAATTCAATCTAAACGCTATAGTATCTCCGTACCGTCCTCTATGCTCTCCACCTTTGAATGTTCGATCCTTTCCGGAGCTGCTGAATGGCCACATTTACGAGATCCTATGATTCCGGATTGTATAGTCTGAGGTGCCATCGGGGCTGACGTACCTACTGTTCACTGGGAACTAGTCATACGTTTGGAGGACCGAACACCTGCTGCCTTTAAGACTTCACCTAAAACAGTTAGGACTAGCGTAAATGAACCAGAGCGGCTTAATCCATTATTGACCTGTTACTATAATCTTGGGTTGATCATCTGTGAAGTACATATGAGAAATGTAATCACAAATGACAATAGGGTCAAACAGATGCCCGGATAATATATTAGCTACCACAGAAAGATACTTTGAAGGGCCCATGCATCGTCGGCGCATTCAACAGACATGTCAAAAATACCAACCAGTTGCAACAGGAAGATCTTTATAGTTAAAACAAAGGATGCGACACGCTTGGCCTCGTCGAATTAAAGAATGGAAAGTCAGAAACGAAGTTTTCAAGTCAGCAACGGATAGGTCAACCAGTACTGCACTAAATGACAGTACTAAACACCCACTTGAACGCCCTCCATGGCTTTAACGAGACGCTGAATGAGATGAAACCAACAATAGCTGGAATTTATGTTACGTAGCATACTCGGTGCGCCTATTGTCATCAAGTACCGCTTCTTTGAATGACCCGCACGACTCTGTTTGTCTTATGTGATCCACGACAGCCACTGGTAGAGTCTCAGTGTGAATGGCGGACGCGATTGGGTCGAGCTGATGGATACCAATGAAAGGTGTGAGTGAAATGGATAGACTCACTACGACGTCCTGGAGTAATTCGCATTACTCATGTCTTGATGCCGCAAAAACGCACGAATACGGGACATGTGCAGCTACATGTTTTCTGCGACGCATCCGAACCTACGTATGCTGAGGTGGCTGACGTTTGCTTCGTCAGTGTTAGAGTTACGCGAAATTGCGCCAAGTTCCTGAACAAAGAAGGGGCAACGCTATCCAAATCTATGTTAGAACTATTATTTATACTTTTAAGAGTACTTTTGATGAATAACGTATTGCACTATTATGAGGAAGCCATTCAAAATGTTGTCTGGATATATCCTACGAATGTCTCACACTATCTGTTCAATCAGTCGTGATTCTGCACATTTGTCGCCGATTACATCTCTTTCGGGATTGATGACCCTTTCTTTCTGAAGACTCCAGAATGGCTATGGCCGATGAAAGTGGAACCGCTGACGGGAACTCCAGCGCGGTAAATGTGAAACGACAGACCACACACGTACGATGTATAGCTGATGACGCTGGGAGCGGCAACCTAAGGTGAACTTTCTCGGTTTGGATGAAACCACCCAAGAATTTTATTTGGCACAATAGGTACACAGAATGGGTGCTCTTTTAAGTTGGGTCGTTGGAAGAACCATTATCTTATCACGAGACAGCTCGTGGGACTAGGCTGACGCAGTTTCGGACAGGTGTAATCGAAGAGGACGAACGAGTATGCCGGTAATCACAACAGTCAACGGGCAGAAGAAGAAACGGTGATGAGATTCTGGAAGGTGACCATGTTATTGCGTGAACTGTTGCTGATCAAAAAGGTAGTTGATCAATACGTTTGTTGTTATTCACTGAAATGCACTGCCAGGCGAAGTGGTCAGTAAGTTGAGTTTTGTTCTCACAATTAAAGGAGTCTGTGTGATCCAGAAAACAGAGTTTGGACTAGCCGTACAAACGACACGAGCGACTCTTGCTTAAGCCCACACGATAACGCGGAGAGCGAACACTCCTTGACACAACCGTCTGAGGGTATTATTTTTTCTTAGATATCGATGCGCAAATATATAGAACAAATCGCGGATACAAGAACGGCGCAGTGGCTCACCAATCAGATTGCGTTCTTGACATATCAACTGGTCGATTGAACAAGCATTGGCTGACACGTTCTGTGATCATCCAATCGGGTTCAGCCTGTCTGGAGCGTTGCGAGCGTGCGTGTGGCCTGACTCGCGTGCGCGTTTGGACAGGTTGCTTAAGCTCTGTCCTAACAAGCCTCACTTTGTGTTTCAAGAGCCAAGATGACCCAGCTTGAGAAAGTTAAACAATGGCATTCACGATAGAACAGTAAGCAAGCGGAGGTTATCTGTGTAGAGAAGGGTTGTGAATACTTTACAGGGAGCTGAGGTGCACTGGGTCGGGTAGAATTTAACGCTTCCACCAGTAGATACAGGTGAGCTACAGACCAGCTCGTAACATTTGTTATACAAGCGGAGGTTCAAAAGTTTCGAGATTGTAGAGAATTAGCACATGTCCGCAATATGAATGGTGCTAACCATTCAAGCCGCTAGGCTTATGACGGCCCCAATGACTGAGTTCGTTCAATATCGCTGCGAGATGAACTAGATCGTAAGCCAAATCGAGTAAGCTGCGGACAAAATACAGCACGCACTGGTTTGGCGAATTTGCAGTTTTGGGATTTTTATATCTGCCCTGCGCGCCCGAACACCCACTTTGTAGCGATCAGATAAGCAGGATAACTATTTTACGTTAACAAAGAAAGCTATTCTCGAAAATCCTGAATTATTGATTAGGAGGGAGAGAAGGAGATTAGGTACCACCGACGAACTCAGTTATCAATACAGGCAGAAAGAATATATTCAATTTGTTTTATAAGTCACTCCATGCCCATGAACGCATCAATTGAAAAAGTACTTTCTTAAACAATTCAACGAGGTTGACAGATTTTAAATTTAATTTTGTTTATTGGAATATCTATTTATTTCGAATAATTAATTAACGATTCACTCGACTGGTATTATAAATCAAATATCCAGTGAATATTATACAATCCTGACCGTTCAAAGCAGTTCGGGTAGTTTATGCCCAACAATGTTTTTCACAATAGTTCAGACTAACTAAATCGCTCAGAAGAATAAAACGAAGGGGGTTTTCGTCGTCAGTCGCCGTCGACTAGCTGATAATCGAAACGATTAGAACTTTGTCTTGCAAAAATACGATTTGGAATTACCCCCCCCCCCAATGTTAGCTGAAATCAGCTAAAGTTAATCTATTTTCGTTGGCTCGCGGAACTTGAACAAAAACACTGACATCAATAAAAGGGTTCCGCGCAAACTGGTTGTGTAAAGAACTCACAAAATACACGGTCAGTTTAACATTAATACCTCCGGTGTTTGTTGCTCGCTGGTGACACTGGTGGATGCAGTGAGACTGCATCTGAAAACATTGAATTGTCCTCTGCCCGAAGGGGTCAGCAAACCACTGCAAAATATGAACACATGCACAATTCATGTGATCATATGTAATCATGAGAAAAACGTTTGAGGCAGAGGAGCGCAAAGGAACATGTTTTGACCTTGACAAAAGCAATGTTGATTAGAGTTAGTCCAAGTAAGGGGAATTTTGTGTAAGCCCCCAAAATATTCTAACCAGATTTTAACCGTCTTAGTATGGCACACAACTTCCGACCCATTCGTACGAGTAACCAAACGGTGTCAGTGACATAAGCCGACTGTTGTGACAGGATACATACACACACACACGCACACACACAACAATGAACAGCAATGTGAACTTCCAGTTGTAGGTGTTATTCGTGACCTGCGAATCCAGCACCCTTTTTCAATGACCTCGATTCGGTCAAACAATGTGCTCTTCAACACGGGCTAGCATAACCGCACCAACCGATCAATAAATCCACTTGACTTTATTTTCAACCACACTGATAGTAGGCGCAAATCAACTGACTGATTATCACTGAGGACGACAGCTGAACAAACATGAATCGACAGTTCGGTTCAGCCGTGGTATGAGCTGGTTGGCACAGTGGTAACGCACTCGCCTTCCATGCGATGGGTCCGGAGTTAAATTCCCGGACAGGACGGTGTAGATGCACTACTGATGAGCTCTGATAAGAGCGAAACTCGAGTCTAGTGTTTCCGAATGTATGACTGAACCGATGAACTGAGGATTGTGCGCGAAGGGGAAGTTCGAACGAATCAGTTTGATGGTTCAGATGCTCTCACAAAATGTCTTTTTGCCTTTTGAATGTCGTATCTTCTTACCAGTCAATTGAGCAAACAGACCTTGCTTACTTCGACGATCTGGTTAGGGTTTGTTTAACCTTCTTTCAGCATGCCACATATTTTTAAATTGCTGGGTCAAGGTTCAGTTTTGACTCAATTTGAAGTAATTTTTCATCGGGAAGTGAACTTGTGGTCTTCAACTTCTTCGTCAAACTCTATGTCCAACTGATCAACAATGGTTTACAATAGTTTTTCCACTGGATGTGGCGGTACTTTCAGTGTTGTTTGTATGTTTGTTCAAGCCGTTATTGGAGTTTCAACCTATCACTCACTGGCAACGCATACGAGTCGAAGAAAACAATATGTTGTGAGTGACTGGGATTTATCTCTTTTTTTCTGGCAAGGTGCGCGCTCAGGAGTTATTCTTTGCATTTTGTATCAAAACATATCTGGTCTCTCATTCTACAATAAATACACTACATTTTCTGTTTCAAAATGTATTTCTATGTTCGTCAATCATGCTAAAATCTCTTTCAGGTATTTGATTAAACTCAAGAAGCTTGATTAGTTATACATAAATGTAAAAAGACTTAGAAAAAACATTTCCGGATGTACAAAAAAGTTTTATTTGTTGCACATAAGTAAGCATAACATATTCTGGAAGTAGTTGCTATCAGCATTCATTCACACAGTCATGTGCGATCAAATCAGTGGATGAAATAGCTGGACCAGGCCGAAGCGAGTAACCACCCTTCGACCAGTTCAAGGAAGCCCTCAACGGCAGTTGTTGGTGACTCGTATTGGAATCCACGTATCATGTGTTCGTCATCTGGAATCACAAAATGTCACACGGAGCCAGGTTTGAACTGTTGGGTGGATGAGCAACCTCCTGATGCATTCTCTAGCCAGAAAATCGCTGACAACAAGGGAGCTGTGTGTTGTGTGAGTTGTTATGGTGCATCACAGCCCTTCGTAATTGAGTCCTTGGATGAGGCCTGGCAACAGCTTCCAGCAATTACGGCAGACAGTGGGTGGTGTACCAGTCTCTGGTGATTGTGCCTTACTGTACGAGCGGTGCAGTAACCCCATGACAGTTTTTGGTCATAAACGTAACCATTATCTGCTTTGTCACACTATGCTCGTACTGGAATTTCTGAGGGAGCGTCTCTCTAACCGGCTGTTGATTGATCTCCGGATCCAATATAGATCAGCTGATTAAAAGATGCTAAAAATGTTTCTCCGGGATGGGCTACAGAATAATCCCTGGTTTATCTAAATTAAAACCACGTGGCTGCAATAAGTTTTTCGCGACACAGTTTAACATTTTCCAGTGAAATTTACTTTTAAATAAAAGCTGGGGTTAAAGTATATTGGCATGGCTTTCTTTTCGCTTAATTTATGAATATTTAAAGACAGTGATCACATTTTCACTCAGATATCATAAAAACCTAGAGGTTGGGATACGAAAAAGTGTCACGGTTGGTTAAAAAGACCTTGAACATTTACAACTGAGATATGCGAATCGTTGAGTGTTCATTTTGCAAGTTTATCAGTGCACAAACTGGTTGAAAGATCGAGGCGCTTTAGACAATGCGATGCGGTAAAGCTGGGAAGAATTGCGCGTTACAGATGCACACAAAGCTAATGACTCTGCGGCTCATTTGTGCACGTGTTCTGACCTAGCCGGAAGCCCAATTTGTTGCACATTCAAGCACAATAGTCTAGTCGAACATCTACGTGGAAAAAGATTATCGACCACACCAAAGAACGACGATGATGGTATAGGCATGCAGTTGAAAAAGCTCACAAGGAGCGCATATCGAGAACGGGTCGAGCGAATTGGCCTAAAATGTTATGTGCTCCCGTTTTGGAATAGGATGGTTAAATTGAAAATGTAACTGGGATCAGCTGATGTGAAGTCACATTTGTGAACCCCAAACAAATGTGCGCACCTATTGATTTTGCAAACGAATTCTAATCGTGCCGCCCGTCCTTTTGGTGTTCATTGGTATGTGCAACGAACAAATGCCTGATTGCAGATGGGTTAAACACAGTGTGGAGTAACGCTAGTTTTGTGCATTGTTTCCGCATGTGGTCTATCCCACCACTTACCGCAAACAAATACTCGTCCCAACTAATGACCTGGGTACAAATTAAATAGTGACCTACGAATCAATTGGATTTTGTACCCTGAACAGTGTCAACATTTTTGCAATTATCAAGCGCTTTTCAACGACTACTATACTACTATACGGATTTAAAACTCCGCAACTCTCTTCATCATGTATCAGACGAGAAATTTCTTGAATTTCCGTACTTTTCGAAAATTGTAGCACTTTCCGGCCCGACACGTTTAAAATTGTTTAATCGTTTTGTTCTTACTTAGCCTTCTGAATCTGGAGGGTTTTGGAGATACTATCTCTCTCTATACTGAAGTTTGAGATGACTAAACCATTGTCAGGTAGGAACAATCCAATTGTCAAGTTGCCGAACTCCATGCCATATGATGACTAAAGGAAGTCACGCGGATTAGTGAGAAAATGGAAGTGTATGTTTGAGTTAGATTGATTTCGACAACCTGTGAACCTGAGGGGACTCAACGCGTAGCATAAAGAGCAAAGTTACCATGAATTGAAAATGTGGTAAGTGGTACAGGTTTTTGAATTTCCGCTTGTTTGATTGCATCCCTAGTGTGAACCTATCGATCCGACTGCATATTTAAAATCAAGTGTACACATGCAGAACACTGCCCACTTAGCAGCTGATTGCCTTGTTCATTCATGAAGTGACCATCGATATTCACGAGGTAATAGCGACGATCCTAATCGATCTAAGCGCTTAACACGAGGGTTAAGAAATCGATAGGAAAACCTTCGAAGACAGATTTGGTTTAACTGAACTTTTGGCGTTCAGTAAGCAGTTATTTTTCGTTATTCTTAAACTAGCGGATAATACAGTCTCACCGAGAACTTCCGGTGCTTTAAACGTTTGCTTCAATTAGCCAAGGATTTTCACCAGCTTCAGGTCGTAACCAAAACATAACTGTGGATAGAACGCATGCTCCCTTTCTCAATTCCCTTCTTGTGTAATCTTCAAAATGGTTGATTCGAAGTCATTACTTAGAATTGATAAAAGTGAAGCTTTTTGGTCCACCAGCGATGCCAACATTCGCTGAATTTCATGAGAAACTTTAATGATTACCAATAAATACTCGCCTACTGAGAAAATCCAAGGTCCCAAGCGTCTTAAACTTAATCTTCTCTCCAGCTATCAGCTGTGTAATGCTCATATTCCCTATCATTTGAGATTCTGCCAAACGCCACACTATTTCAAGCTCCTATCGCTCCCACACTTGGCAATATGCTCAATTCGGTTGCATCCTGGTGAATAAACATGCACGCAAACTTGCATCACTTCCATATTTTTGACAAAATGTTGACTAACCCGTTTTTAGAAAATCTCTTCAGTGTCAGCTTAGTGCATAGTGGTGGTCCGAAGTGTTCTTGTGTTTAGCATTATATTGTACAGTGCTCGGTCCTGTGTGTCTTTATCCAGAGACGATAGCTCGGTCCCTGATTTGAGAGCAATACGCGCAAACGCATCTGTTGAGCTTTATGGTTTGATTCTTTGTGCGATCGTGTCAGTCGTGGATAGACAGACTGTTGTTAGTTGCTTATTGCGATGCATTTTCCACACCCATAAAATTGAACCAAACTGATGTAGCACAACCATCCGAATTTTAATATCACGAATAAAGTTTATCCAATCTCCCCTTTTGAATAGCACCCATGATAAGTCATACGTTTTACTCTGTTCCTACGGTTTTGGAAAACCCAAACCAACCGTGTATGTAATAAAACATGTCTTGACTGTGCGCCCCGCGTCCCCCTCCCTCAAACTACTCTCTATCTCACTTGATCGATGATAAGTATATGGATGGGCTATTCACCAACCAACATGTTTTGTTGCACTCAACCAATAACGTTTCACCTATCTGGACACAAACGATTCCGTTTGCAGAATAAATAAGTCATGTTAGGAACGCACAGAGTTGTCAGCAATTCAACGCGGTGTCAATTGACAATAGGCAATGCTCAGGTATCTATCTATCAAAGTGAAGAAAAATGTGTTGAATTTGATGAATCCGCCCGATACAACTCAGACCCCCGGGACGAACGAAAGCTTGATTAGTCGAAAGAAGACTGTGTGAACCGTCCACAATCAAATGAGTATCAGAGCTATTGTCAATACCGATGCTACTCAGGAAATACGCGACCGCAAAGTTAGAGAACTTTTGAGGTGCAAAATGAACTGCATTTGGCCTGGTTTGTTGCTGCGGAGAACACCTTTTGTAAGAATGTAGTCAACCTAGCACAACAAGTTCGCCATTATGTCTTTAGGATTCCCAAATGTCGGTTTCAATTACGATCATTCTTATGAAATAATATACAAATAACGCCTCATGTCCGTTATGTTTTCTAAAGTCTGCTATGAATTTCTAATAATACCACACGATGCAATGGACAACGTTCGTACTGAATTACGCCATGGATACCAACAGCTCTGCACATTGACAAACAACTCAAACTCTCTACTTAGGTACCACACCTGGAATAAAGTATTAACCCCAACCCGGTTGTTCAATCCCCATGGTTTGTTTGGCCTCAGCTACACCTTTTTCCATCAAGCATTAGCCAAAATCCGCAATCCTTTAGCCTCTACCCGTAATCCTTTAGCCTCGACCCGTAATCCTTTAGCCAAAACCCGTAGTCCTTTAGTCTCGACGTACAAACTTTAGTCACGCTGCAGTAGACGAGTCAGATCAAAAGTATCGGAATATTCTGAAATCAGTGGATGTTGAGAAAAATTATTTTCTATAAATTTTGATGTTGCAAAGCTTGGTTAGGAAATAAGAAGTTGTGGAGGTTGCATGCTGCAACAAATGTTGATTGGAGAAACCTTAACCGATGTGCCCGTCAAATCATTTGGCAAATCTCTAACAGCTTCAGTGTTTCTGTATAACACACGATACTCATAGGAGTAAAAATATCAAATGTAACTCAATCGATATATTGTTTTGCATTAACAAGTGAACTCTGTTCATCAGAAGGAGATACAAAAACCTGCTGAGAATAACAAACCGTTCGTAAAAGTACACCCTTATAAATATCATCAGTTTATAAACGATGCAATGTAAGTTATAATTACCACGGTCGAGGCTTGATTATTACCGGTTTTTGTCTATTGCTTCTTGGGAAACGGTGTTCCAAAGGGATCTTCCGTGAGCCGTGTTTATTATCCTCGACCTTTTAACGTATCCAAATGTCAAAAGCAGAGTTCCCTTTAAGTGGATATACGAAACGGTAAGGATATACACAATGTATCGTTTGAGTTACATTTGAGATTTTTACTCCTATGAGTATCGTGTGTTATACAGAAACACTGAAGCTGCTGTACGAGATGTATCAAGTGGTTTGACGATACGGACAGATCGGTTAAGGTTTCTCCAATCAACATGTGCTGTAGCATGCAACTCCCACACCCTTTTATTTCTTAACCAAGCTTTGCAACATCAAAATTTATAGAAAATAATTTTTCTCAACATCCACTGATTTCAGAATATTCCGATACTTTTGATCTGACTCGTCTACTGCAGCGTGACTAAAGTTTGTACGTCGAGACTAAAGGACTACGGGTTTTGGCTAAAGGATTACGGGTCGAGGTTAAAGGATTACGGGTAGAGGCTAAAGGATTGCGGATTTTGGCTAATGCTTGATGGAATAAGGTGTGGATTCCATGTTGATTACATGCGGATGTAATTTGCACTAGATCGAATGGACCTAATGGGGCTATTTCTGTGGTGCACACGGTTAAGGGTTTGTGCTTCTCAATCACACTCGTTGCCGGTCACTGTTCACTAAACGCAAACCATATCTGCTTGGTCAATTTGGTTAGGCTGATTAGTTTGCGCTTGAACCAATGATCTCAGTTCACCGGTAGCTTTCACCATCAACTAAAATGTCTCTCACATGACGATCAATTCAGCATTATTTCCATTGAATGGGAAAAGACTGTATATTGTATGAATGCTTTTATAATTGGCTTGGCGTCATCCATATGAAAAAATAGTTTATTTACGAGCGGGATTCGGAATTAAATGGGAGACCGATTAGGAACTCTGGGACATCTATGGATTGAAAATTCTTCTTTTCGTGCTGCGCATAAAACGGAACGTTTTCGGGGAAAACAATTTATGTGAGGGCAATTTCGCAAGGTTTACTCATTGCTAGGAAGCAGAAAACCTTAGTATATGGAACGGTGAAAGCGAAACAACAGGAAGGCGTCTCGGTGATCCGAAACGATTACACAATAAGATGTTGACACAAGTCAAATCAAGGAATCGTTTTATACACACCGAGGGATGTATCAACAGTGTATCAACAATTTAAAATGGGAAATATAATAGAGCAATAAAAAAGGGAAACGAACAGTAACATCCTGGTCAGACCTAACAATAACTCACACTTAAGAAATTTTTGTTTTACTCAGCCTAAACACACCCAGTTCCATCCATGAGATCTTCACCCTGACAATATTGTTCTGCTAAGAGTGTCTCTTAAAGTAGTTACCGATCGTTTTCCTTTAAACACAACCTGCTTAACCCATATGATATTTCTAATCAGTGTTTTGACATGTTCTGTCTGGCGATAACTTTGTTATTTCCACGTGGCAGAATATCAACACCTTTTCTCAAACGTCTTCGCAGTGTAAAGGAACATCAATTTAAATGTAGCAGAAAGAGTGAAATGCAGCAAATATCTTTTCTGATCACAAGTAAAATAAAACGATTGGATTTGCTTAATGCAAGTCAGTTTTGGGGGCAAAGAAATGTGAATCTATGTGGCGTGGAATCAAACTAAATTTAAGAAAATACTTTCCACATCTTCTACATATATTAAACAACCGAATGCCGCATTTATTCATTCTTTGTCTAACGCATACCCCAGTTATATTGAGTCCATTACCTCCAGAGAGATGTTTAAAAACGCCTTCCCTCAAAGCTTCTTTTCTGTTGTGATTTTTCAGTGATTGGAGCTTTTGCTCAACAATGTGTTCTCCTTAAGACCCTCCACTGCTCCCCTGTAATTTTCCCTGGTTTCCTGAAGGTCAATTTCAATTTGTTGAAGCGTGGTCTCTCAATGATCAGCAATATGTCTCGAGTTCTTTTATCTGTTCTGATTGACAAGATCTGTGATGCTCATATTGATTCATGCTTGAGTTTTGCTAATATTATTCCATCTGTTTGCATTCACCCTTGACACACTGTCATGTGTGCATGCAAATCCTATCCCTTCAACCGTTCTAAATACAAACTTATCCCATGTCTAATATCTGCATACAGAAACGTTTTGGCATCCTATCTTGCCTGGATACTGACCAAAAATGAGGGTTTTCGTTCTCAGTTTTCTAATGAACTTTATAGTTAACTCATGTTTTTGCACACTTCATACCCCACTATTTTCCCTTTTTGCCAGTGGTTTGAAGGTGGTCTCTTTTTGGCTGAAAGCTTGCATGTAACTCGCTAAAGCTTCAATACAATACAATACAATACAACACGAGGATATCTATCGTACCTCGAGAAATGGTGTATGCAACAAAGAACACCAGAAGACCATCAAGAGTTCCTGGTGCCTCTGAACAATCGAATGGGCCAATCCAAGCTTGATACTCTAAAGGACATGGTTTCTTTCCGAAGAGCAGCTTTCTAACCGATGCGATGCTCCCTCGAGTTTGTTGAAGCTCTCTAATCGTTTATATGGCTTTACTCCTCATTGTTCTCCCAAAACAGCTAGCAGCTTCACGTTTGTTCCGCTGGATTGAATACATGAAATCACGGGTGCATTTGACCAAACTAGGCATTACTGTAGCCTTAAAATGGTCGCTTTTTCAGAAAGAACGACACATCATTGGAATGATGCAAAAAACGGAGATAAAGACATGGTCATGCCGTGAATGCTTCAAAGAGGGCAAAACGAATGTAGTTATCAAATTCTGATGGGTCCGCCGAGTCCGAGCGTCGGTGCGCATAGACTAATTCTTACTGTTTAACATGTTTGATCTAACTCATCAAATCGCAAAACGCAGCAAACTTGAATTGTTGTTAGATAGGATCATGGAGAACGCAGTGTTCGGTTCGGTCGAACTGGTGCTGCAATGGAACAGCTGGTATCTGTCCGATTGGCTATCTTTGACCAGTTTCCCATTGACTGCAAATTTGAATACATGGTCCGAATGTAATAAGAACATTAGTTATGAGTACCATTATATAGGTAGGAATTATCCCATTCTGATATAATTATCAGTTTTGCCTTTCCAACCATATAGTGACTGCTTTCCTGCAAACGAAAAATAACTTCCCTATCCTTTGATAATATAATCCCGATTACTGTTGTTCATACGTCTTTCATTAAAAATCACGTAGTGACAACGGTGATTCCCTTTGCATAGCCACACATGGGCACTGACGGAATGCACTTCAAAGTCAAGAACTTCAATGCCTTTGAATAATTCTCTCAGAAATGATTAAAAAAGTGGCTTCATCCATTTTCGCATCAAGGAAGACTGTGTTCATCATCAATTTAGGAGAACGAGATGAACGAGGTTTACAGTCTGATATTTCAGTGATACACGTTCTCCAAACTTGCGCTCTATTTGTACGGATAACGATTTAAGGTTTACTTGATGTTTTAGATATATGCTCTGTGGTATCTTTTCTGCAAGAAAAAGCTGTTTTGTCCCATTCAGTGTTCATGTGCCCATAGAAACACACTATTGTTCATTTTATTTTTTAATGAGGATCTCAAAGCCCCCGACTGAAGATCACGTGATTCTGTCTCAATCGGTACTCTTCTCACTTTGAGTATTAATCTCCCTCCCCCTCTATCTCTTTCCCACTCGTCGACCGGCGTTTGGTTCAAACGTGTAACAGAGTAAAACCGAATTGTTTTCTCATGAACCGTTCGACTTAATTCATTGTCATCCCACGAGACTCAAACTTGCTGCAGTTCAGACAATTGATTGAACAATACCAATGCCTCGAAATAAACTCACCACACATTTCTGCTGGGAAATCACCAAACAAAACCTCGTGGAATAGGTGATTTCTAGTTGGAAATACAGTTCGAACCAATCGGAGAAACGAAACTGTTTCGTAATGCTTTGAATACCCTCATAATCCGTGTGCAATTCGGCTGCTAACTCCTCAAGTTAGTCGTTAACGAGTTGGCCGGACCACCGTGTGTGGATATAATCTTAAATAATAAACATGATATCACTGAAGAACGGGGTCTGATTGAATCGGTGACCACGGTGAATTTCAAGTGACTGAGCGATGCATAATTGGATCGTGCACTTAGTGTCATACAGGTCGAAGCAATCTGCATGTCATCGTGACTGTCGCCAAACTGATGAACTTTGAGAGGGGAATTATCGGTCTGGTCTCAACTCCATGAGCGTTTATGTTTGTTATGTTGCTCTTTTCATAAATGGTTCGACAATTTGATCACGTAATACTTATCGTGTCACAGCCTCTAGCTAGAAAATGCAACACAAATTTACCAGAAATATGTATAGCAAATGAACGTGAACAGTAGAGTTAGGAAGCATTGTTTCGATGTGGTTGACTCTCAGCAGTGTGAATCCATCGACCCCAGGGGTTAGTGCTGAGATGAGCGCGGCGCAAGGCTCGCAACAAGTTCACAAATATGGGTTGGGCTATATCGTGTAAATGGAAGATGAAAAACGGTTTGATCAGCTGCCCGGTGGCCAAGTCGGTAGTATGCTTGCGTTCTCCCTGTGAGGTCCCTGATCAATCCCCCCAATTGGGTCGATGGATTCGTGCACTGCACGGATGAGACCCAACCAGGTCGAAACAGCTGTCCAATGCTTCCTGGTTTTTCAGTTCAAGCTTAATTTGACATACACAAGACGAATTACTCCTTTGAAATGGAATCAACTTCTCTATTACTCACATGAAATATGTGTAGCTCGCAAATTTCTACATGCTACATTCACTTTTCTTGCATGGGTCTGTAGATCCTTATTTTTCATATACGCCAAGAAGGCGTAATCGAAGTGTGGTCTACCTCAATATTCCTGATTTTTACTGAAACTGGGTCACGTAATGCTATTAAGAGAACCTTGGTTTTGGTCAACATCCAAGCTGAGATCCATAATGGTGGCAGTGATAGCTAAGTGGTTAGGTTGCCAAGTTTAACCCGGAAGTCTCGCGTTCGCACCACTCCACCACAGACCACATTTCCTATTTAAGCGTCTTCCCAGGCAACCTTTGCATGGCCACAACCCCCCTTCCTGAAAATTGACTATAAATTTGTATATTCAATAGATAAAAACGAAATGAAAAATACATGTACATTTTTTACATTTAACCAAACCATCTTTTGTGTTCACTGGTTACTCATGTTTTGTGCTGAAGATTATGACTGGCGACTTCTTGCTCTCTTTCTCTCTCTTTCGTGATCCGCATGGGTTAAACATTGAGAGTGAACGATGCAGTGTACCCATAGGCGTTCCATCAGTTAATAAAGTTGCTGCCATATTTAGCAAGGTGACTGCTTCCAGCCGAATAACAAAACGTTAACTCAAACTTAGGGCCTAGAAGTGATTGTGAGATGTATACAACAGTGATTTTGGAACTCTGTAAATCCCGTATGCAAGATAGAAAAGACCATTGGCTAATAAAGCTAGGGACCTAGTAAGTGGAATACCAAATTTGATGGAACCAGCTGGGGGAATGGAAGAACTGAACATGAATAAAATGTCTAATTTGGACGATCCATTCAGACTGAAATTCCACTGCTAGGAATCTGTTAAAGACTATAATCTTTGGAAACACTCATAAACTAACGATTCTCGTATTGTTTACAATCTTCGCTGAGGGAAATAGTCGACTAACAAGCCCGGAAAATAGTTACACAGCATACACACGATTTGTAGTTTTCATTGATTATTCTTCCATATTCAGATGACATGTACAATTACACTGTCATTCACATCACTCAGCTGCATGAGGATGCATGTGCCGTGAAATCCAGATACTTGATTGGCCAACCAAAAAGGCTAGACTCAGTAGGAACTCTTGGAGCATGCCTAACCAATGTGTATGTGCGACAAAAAATTGAACATTGCTCACTGTTACGGTGCCGAACAAATTGAAGACCCCAAACCGCCGAAGAACGATTGCTGAAATGTAAGCATTAAAGAAAATATTGATTATGAAAAAAATCTACGTTGCACTGGTTGCTAAATAGATCTTTCCTGCACGAGAGCTGTATCGATTTTCAACTCAGAAGGGTTTGAAAGGGTTTAAAGACCAAAATGTCGCTTATAGTATGACAAACACACGGAGGTCTGCAATAAAAATTCAGATGACTTGAATAGCACTTTCACACACCTTTTTAGACACCGAATGTTATAAGAATGCTATCATTTATAGGTTCCACTACATCTTATTATTTATTATTCTTATTATTATGCAAAATTTACCATATATGTATTGGAAAAAGAGGCAGGGTCAGTGCACGTAAGTCAGTCAGTAATTGCGTGAAAAGCCGACAGTGCAGAGTCTTGAATACATCATTCATGAAATGTTAACCTCACAGGTTACCGGTTATCTAAGTTCAAGGATCAGTGTGGTCGATCGTGGTGAGATACGATGAATGTATTTAACCTGAAATCGCCAAAATATTGATAATGAAGTTCTGTTTCTAATCGTTTTACAATTACCAAACTAAGAAAATCACCACCTCCGCTGAAAAGCAATCAACAATTAGGAAGGCCAAACAGCAGTTGAATATATTGAGAAAATTATCGATGAATGAACAATTTTTCGTTCAATCTCCATAATTCTGATTTATTGGAACTGACTATCATTCAGACTTCATCTTCAAGCACATTCATCAACTCTCCCAGTCAATCGTACACTCGGAACGCTGCAGATTCAAGTTTAGCCCCTATTATCATGACTCGATTGATAATCTGCGATAAACAAAAATGTGAGATTTTTACGTTTTACATAATTACAAAACTTGTTTTTCATCGTGATTAAGGTCCTTTTTGTGTTGCACATCAATAACCTAATATTTTATACAAAAAATCGAATCATTTGGTATGGTCATACGTTAGACAAATAAACTGGTGCGGTTTGGTTTTGAAATATCTCCCTTTTTAGTCCACACTCACTATGATTGGTTCACAATTGACTGTCAGGGGGTGGGGGCGAACGGGGGTAGGAAATACAAAGGAACAAGGAATTAACCAATCGGATTCCACCGAAGCTCGTTTTCCCACGTTCATTTCTGCCGCTTGACCGTGACACGGGTATGCTGCAATCATCAGTTCGGCTTTTGTCTTGGTGCACCAGAACCCATTTATCTCTGTTCGACCGCCACCTATCTGGTCCGTAGTTAGGCACCGTGCGGGACATGTGCTTTTCTTCAATCTTTGGGTTCTTGTCTCACCGAAACCGGACTGGACTTCTCCACAATCTCTCATAATTCATATTCCTGTGCAGAATTTTGACACCATTGTAAGGATATCAACTCACCTTCGAATTACGTGAACCTCCTTCAACTCTCGTTTTCGTCAACGCCCGTATTGTGGAGAAGACGTGTTCAGGACAAATGACCACGATTCCCAGACGTGTGGGGCGAGGACGGAAAGCGGTCCGTACCTCGACCGCCCCGATGCTCCTCAGTCCATCGGATCGACAAAAATTTCTTTCTAACACACCAAGAGCAACAGAAGCTCAGCTGAGCCCGTATGCCAGTGTGTATCCATCAAAACAAAACGCATATGAATCCCTCCTGTACGGAACGGATCAGAGTGTTTCCCTTTACGAATTGAATCACAGTCAGGCAGCTGGTTCCCAGTCCCCCAGTCAGTGCTGTCCATCTCCACAACCATGGGCCAGAACCGAGGTGCAATCGAAATACTCCCTACGACAACAGCTGAAAGAGGTGATGGAATCCCGCACTCCGGCCGATTCCAGTAAACCCACGACACAACATCATCGTCGTGAATTGACACGATGTTGGAGTCGTGAACGTGTGATTCGCAGTGAGGTGATCTTGTCCATTCGTCGACCGACCGGTCAAAGTTGTGACGATTTACAGTCCGTCGGTCTCGTTCCACCGGGCACCACCCGGTCCGGATCGATGCAATCCATTATGACCCGATCAACCAGTGGTTTACCATCTAGTTCTCACCTCATTCCGACTGGTCAGGCAACTTCCTCACCTTGGGACGGATCCAATCATAGTTTATTTGGTGCATCAACCTCACCTGTGTCCCCACTATGTGCCGGAAGGACAATAACTATTCGAACTGTCAAACATGGTGACGGAGAGACAATTATGGATCATTTGGAGAAAGATAGTTTTGTGCCACAAGAAAATCTGGATACCAGAACAGCACTGGCGCCTCAACTCAGTCCCCGGTAAGAAATTCTATCTAGTATTGGTTAGTGGGTGCTGGGTGGTGGTACTGGGTTGAAGTGGGTGGCAATAGTATAGTTTGTATATTTTTTTCAAACTTCATGAACTGTATAGAACCTTTTATGGTTGATTAGTATAAATGTTTTATATCAGCCTTGGTGTTTCACGGAGACTAGTTTCCTACTGGTGCATTCAGACCGTGATGACGTTTTTGGAGTTTATTTTGCGCTCATCCACAATACTGCGGATTACAGAATGTAGTATCTTAACACAGACGTGACATAATCGTCCGATAATGCACAGAAAGAGGGACGATTAAGTTCTGTAAAAATGTGTCTGTGACTTGATTCACTCACAATCCTAAATGAGCGGCATTTACTGGTATACCCATTCGCCCTTCAGTCTCTTATTAGATCGAGGTTTGGTTGGTTGGTTGGGTGGGTGGGTGGTGGCGGTGGTGGCGGCAATCCTGTATGTTTGGTCAGTTACAACGATGTAATTAAGACCCTGAGGTGTTAAATGGTACGCTTGCAACCGCCAGTGGAACTTGTTGTCGAGTTCAATACAATGAATAGCTTATTGCGGGGTCCCAGTAGCTTGGATACTGCTTTTCACTGCCCATATGAGACTCTAGTGACAATGCCGCTCACCGCTTCAGACTTTCAACAAACCGAGCTGTGTTACGTAACCAGATTGAAAACCTCAGCTTGAATAGATTGCCCTTACCTCGGTCAAATAGCATTTCCTAATGACTCTGACAGTGATCGTTTTGTGCCCTCACGTAATCACCGTGAAATCAGAGAGAGGCAGTTAGATTTTCGATCAGGTCGGTGGAAATAACAACTTCCGCTTGTACGATTTTGATAACCTGCAACTATCCACTTCTTCCCTAATGAACTTTTCATGATTGTTATTTTGAATTGTGGGTCTGATATCATGAGTGTTAATATCCTCGAGATCGATCGTTTGTACTTAACCAGTTAAGAACAGAGGAGCCAAATAAGCTGCCCTTGCTGAATAAGTAAACACACATTTACCCGAAAGATTTCGGTCAAAGTCAAGGTCAAAGTTTTAAGGAAGCTAAAGCTTATCATGCCCCATAGGATTTTTACAGAATATTTTGAATAACTTCACAAAGAGAAAATAACAATGATAATAATGTGTGTGATCACTCACGGATGTTGAATTTTTTAGTGTTTCAATGCTTTATCAAGTTGCGATTTAAATTGTTCAACTGTAGGAGCACACACTACATCAGATGGAAGAGAATTCCATGCGCCGCACACTCTGACTGCAGACGAGTGATGCCGGCAATCAAGGTGGCTGTTCTGGGTCTTCACCTTTAGTGGACGTCCCCTGAGGTGATCATTATGAGATAAAGTCAGCAGAGAATGGCATGAGTGTTTGGGTTGATGCAGTATATGATATACCAATATTAGGTCCCCTCGAAGTCGGCGGTATTGGGATGAGTACTGTCCCAATATTTGCCGTCTTTCGGAGTGTATTGTTATATAGACCTTTTACCAATTTCGTTGCCAGCCTCTNCCTCTGTGGACCTTCTAGAGCCTTACATTGCGAAGATGAATTGGATATAATGGTTCCTGGAATATGCTGAGGGCAAGACATGTCTTTAGAGATTTATTCAAAGAGAATTGTATCGCATCGTATTGGACATACACGCCCAGTCTAGTGTGAGATTAGTGAGGAGACCATAATGGTAAATATATAAATGAAATATTCCGAATTGTACATTCAATCGGATTAACGCTCGTCCTAATATTCCTCCAACTATGTTTATAGATTCTCAATAGAATCTGAAAAATAACCAACTGTTTGATTCGCTTTTACGCTTTCACGTCACATTCCTCGTGAATTTACGATGCTGCATTTTACTTTCTCTCTGCCACTGTATGCGATGATAAATGATTATGGTGTGCAAGGAGTTGAAAATGCATTCATTAGGATGAATAAAGCGATTTTTGACTTGACTTGACTCGTTCAGGCCGTTCTGTTAACTTCACAAACACTTAAGAATGATCTATTATTGTTGCTATCGTTGTTAGTTCTCTGCCGTCTCCACAAAGAAAACTGAAGTAATTCCCGATAAAATTGCAGTTCGTTTTAAAAACTTGGAAAAAAGTAAAGTAGATTCGAACTAAGAAAAAGGAACATGGAACAACATTGCTTTAAAATGACTGAGCAAATATTCATGCCCCAGCCCCGGGTAAGGAGGATGCATTTTTAAGTAAAAGATTTACGGCATTTCTCGATAACTGAAATTACCCAATAAATATGCTCTTCAGTTTCACAAATCGCCCTAAATAATTTAGAAATAAAACATATTTCTTAGACTAGACTGTGGACTCATTCTGAACACCTCTAAGTGTGACTTACACTGACCCAGGTTTCATTCATAATGCTGGAGGATGGCTAATATTGGAGGGAACGAGAGAGAGAGCGAAGGAGAGAGTCTCATGTGCAAAAACCCTGAAGACAATTCACATTTGAAAATTGTAAACATGTCACAAATTCCAGTATTTCATCTGGTAGTTCCAATTCATCTCGTGAGGCAAAATGAAAATTTTTGGTTACAGTGCACCCAGGTGAATAAATTGCAGTAGAGAACGATGGGGAAAATGTAGTGCGCGTCCATTTTTCATCTCATTTGTCTTGACCGCAAGCCACAGTAAGATATTCTTGCCACAAATCAATATATTTCTTCTGATCCTTGTATGCTCTGAAATATCCCAGGAATGTTCCAGGAAATCAGTCGGCCTATTTTTGAATTATTGCGTGCACTGCACAATCGAACGAATACACAAACATACACACATATACAGTACTTCTGTCCCTATCGGACTGTATTTTAATTCAGTCAGGTGTAACATCGTTATTTAACAGTAAAAACGAAACAATGCACATAGGTTTTAATAATCTGGCCTTAAATTAGGGATTACCAATACCTGAAAGTTTGGGAAGGGAAAGTGAATGATGAAGAATCACACTATGTGTATTTTGGTCGATTATGCTGGCATTTACACAGAGGAACATTTTTCTTATTGACTAAACTGACAGCTCCCCCCCCCCCTCGAATGATCACATGACTTGAACTGCACAAATAGGATATTCGAATTCGAACTTCTCCTGCGTTTAGTGACATCCAAGCATCCAAAGCGAAGGAAGATGTTGGAACATTACCGAATGGTTGGATCGATTTTTTTCTACGAAATGCAGATCACAGTTCGAACAACATAAAAAATACGTAAATTTCATTATGAAAAACTGAAAACGAGACAGTCTAAATCTGCCACAAAAATAAAAGATAAATCGTGTGGGTGGTGGTCTGTCTAATTACAAAATTTAAAAAAAGCATCCATACAGATGGTACTGCCGTGCAAGAAACATTAGGCGTAGGTTGTAGTTGTGGCTGATAATTCTAAATGCGATTTCATTGTGTGACGTGGAGTGGGCGATAAATGGCTTGCCACCGGAGCACATTGAGCAAAGCAGGAGTGAATTGCTGCGCACATTAAACCGAGAGTTTTGACATCACTTTAAATGAGTTGCTTCGTTTTAAGTCCATAAACTGGTTAATAACCTGAGTTGTTTTGTAGTCAACATGTTTTGTTACTTATCCTCAATTCGCTGTGTGTGTTNCCAGAGTGCGGAAAATCGTTTCCATTTGGATTTCCCAAAACAACTTCAAACCCGTGGGAAATTGTGAGCAAAAATGGAAACATTTTGTCATATGCATAATATGGGTCAAATTCAATTGATTCTGAAAGCCAATTTTAAACACTGATATGCCTGATTAAACAAAAAGATACTTTCTAAAGCTAGATGAAGTGAAAATTGATTTGTTTTCTCAGTCAGTTTTGGTTTATTCACGGTGTAAATTATACACGGGATGGAGCATAGACCACATTTCGTTAAACGTCCTAGAAAACTTCGCGCCCTGCTTTGTTCTGTCTCCCGTCCCTACCTCCCCCCCCCCCNTCGCCATCGCCCAACATCCACTTATATTCATGCAACCGTTCAGCGGATTCACATTTACCGCTCTCACATATTCGCGCATTCGTCCCGGCCACCATGACATCCCCATACGGTGTCTGACTATATTAATCAAACATGCCGGAATGTGTCAGCGTAAACACGGGTGCATTGTCTGTGCTCAAAACGCGTGTTTATATTTCATGCGTGTGTGTTGTGTTGCAAACTAAAAACATATTTACAGAATTTTCCAAACAGTTTTTCCGCGGCATAAGTGATATGAATGGAAATAAACAGGTTGAGCGGTTACCAACTGAATGAGTTCTTTTTGTCGAGCAAATAAAAGTTGCACGACTTTGAAAATACTTTTGGACAGAATGAATCGGGAAAAAAATCCTGATGTAGATTTGATGAGAAAGCGAGCTTGAGAAGCGAGTTTTTGACAATCGCACGGAATGATAGGCAACAACTGTAATTAGGGCTTGCTGATCTTAAGGTCTGATCAGGTCATTTATGGGAGTTAGCAAATCCTATTTGAAAATCATTCCGGTTTTGAAAGCAATCTAGACTTTCAGTTAATACGATCAAAGTGTCTTGGTTTGGTTGAGTCTGGTTAGTCGTCGGGGAATTGGCAAATGCGTCCTAAGGACAAAGCTAATTAACTGAATACTGCAACTTGCACACGCCGCTCCACGTTTTTGTGGGTGAGCTTTTATTCGTTTTGTTTTAATTACACATGCGCACTGCATTTTCCGGTCTACGAACAGATATTTCGTCCGTTTGTGTGTTCATCAGTTTCGTCCCCTGCCAGGTCTCCAACCACCAACGTTTCGGTTGGGAACAGAAATCGAGATATTACAGCTATCTGGTCGTATACCGTCTCTCCCTTGGGTGCCTGGTGCTTAACAATAGACAAGCAGTTATATCGTATCATTCTCGCAACTTTAAAAAAAGCAGAGCTTGCACATAGTTTTCCGTGCTCTCAGACCGATGACCATAAGCTGGANTCCGAATAAAAGGATACAAATTTAACTTCAGTAATAAAGGCAAATGAACTGGTAATCGGAATTTGGTAAATGATTTATTTTAAGGGGATGAACGGAGTGTTGCATGTAAAAATAATATCCGAAAGATTTGTCAATCACGGACTATTGTAGTTTGAAATGAAAACGGAAATTCACACATTACGTAGAATGAATTGTATCGGTGTGAACAGGAACTTCCTCTATGAGTACTGTACAACATTGGTAATCTACTGAAGCGCTCCGAGAGAAGAGAGGAATCTGCGTTTATTTCATGATACGGATGAGTATTTTGCTCAATAGTATCCCATCGATCCCCGACATCCTCGTGATTTCGATCGATTTACCCGCAGTTATTACGCCATATCCAAATCCTAAGTGTGTTGCAGAGCATCCCGTCAAACGCTTGTGGTTATTCAAAAGTATCTCACGTAATTCGCATTCAACTCGAACCCCTGGTAAATCTACCAAGAGGATCCTCTCCCGATTTAATTTGTCTTTGTAATCTAAGGAGCAACTTGACCGTTTTATTTTTAAATCCATTATAACGGTGTACATAAATGTTTCCACATTTTGGTAAATTTAGTACTTTGTATATGTCCATCAAATGCAGTGCAAAAACCATACGGCCAAAGGACAACGGACAGATAGATGATAGATCAAAAACTAAGACAACAATTTACTATGAGGAGAAGGTTATGACTAATCACATGTTACCCCTGGTATACATGTGACCAGAAAAGACAATTGGCAAGTGTGCTAGTCATCTGGATTAAGGGATTCGGTAGGATATCAGTATGAAAACAGAATTCTGGCGACAGCTGTGCGTCCACTAGTCTCCCTGGCGTTAGCGTGCATAACCACGTGACCGGTCATCTTAGCATCTCAACAAATGAAGCAGACTGACAGTATACACTTATGTTTTGTGCTGGTGAAAAGCTGCGTTGTATCAATACGGTACAGTATAGTATTGATTTATCAGAGGCGAAGAACGATAAATAGCTTTTCACTCATTCTACACATTCTCCACCCCGCGAAGGACAGAATCTCACCTCTAACGCAATAAACTACCCACGGAGTAAAACACTAGTATCAACTACGATCTCGATAAATAAATTCCACGAAATCACCTAACAAATGGTATTGCTATGCTAACTAATGTTTATTCAATAATCCGTTTTCTGGTCGTTGTGAGTAGACGTGGATATCAGCACAGGTAAAGACCACTGATTGCCACTTACCATATTCTCATGGCGCATGTTCATATATGCAGTTGGACCAGGTGATTGAATACATAGTTGTGTCCTACCTAACCCCGGATGGAAAACTGATAAGCTTTCATCAAAACAAATAACAACTGACCTACGTGAAGATAATGGAATTTCTCATCAGAAGGGTGATGGGTGTGTGTGTGATGTATCAAAGTCTACTGTGTGCTATCCTAAAACTCATCACCTTTCATAACTCCGATTCATCCAGCTGGGATAATTTATGCTGTACAGACTGAACACATCATACGATTGTCATTATTGCCAAGCTCCAAGGGGAAATCTCGTTACGTTTAGTGTAACCTAACATGGGAGTGAACTCAGCAACAGACTAATATGTTTTTACAATGCATCTGGTTTGTAGCATTGGTGATCTGTTTCTCGCGGTGATATCACCAACCAGATTCCACCTTCAGCTTCCGGTGGTCTTCTGAACAGTCATCTGCCGCGAGTAGACAGTTCGGGAATTCCGAATTTAAATGACTACCACGGATTAGTCCAGTGAAAAGATGATTCCAGTTGTATATCCGAAGTTCGACAAGGTTTTTTTGTTGGACATTTTCACGGCGATTCAACGGTGATCTTGACAATTTTAATCTCGAAGTACTTGACTGAAAAGACAATGAATGGCACTAGGGCTGAGCAAAAGGCTTCCGGAGGCACAAATGTTTTATTTGTCACAAAAACCATTTGCATTATATTTTTTCGAAGTATTCTGCACTAGCGTTTATGCGTACAAACAGACCACGTTTTCCTTACCCCTGGTCCTCTACACCTCGTACTCATCGTGTACTACGGAAACCTTTTGCTCTGTCCTCGTACTTGATATCTTATTAACTAAGTTAGAGTTTTCATAAAACGGAGGACTCTAACGGGACTTTCGTCTTCCATTGGATATGCATATTTGGCATCATTCTCCTTAATTATCTCTGCACAATTACTCCCTCATGCGCATTTGTTACATGAGTTTCAATCGCATCTCTTTTCGTGTGGAACCACTACGACAAGCCTGCGACACTCTCCTCCCCCTCTCCCCGGGCCACTCAAAACATTGTGTGGATGTTGATGACATACTGACCGGGCACAACGAAGCCACATCCCATCTTGCAAAATAGGTTGCATTCGTTCACTGTCTTTCCCCCGATGGACCACCGGACTAAACCCCTTTCATCCGTTTCAATGCGGTGACATTTTTCACCAAGATTATTACCTCGATTGGTGATGAAATACTGGTAATCCAATTATCGATCTCGATGAACGAGTGAACATGAAACTGGACTTGAATGTAATAGAAATCTCTGTGATGACTAACAAAGAGCCATTGGAACCGTGAACCTCCAGTTGGGGAGGAAACATCCTTGCCCCTGAACAACGACGATCACCATGTTGTCCGATTGGCACAATCAATTCAGATAGTGTATGTTGAAATTAGCCCAATCGCGTCCTGAAAGGGACACAACAAGTACGCACTGCGGATGAGTGTTGAACAGGATGAAACAACTGTTCAATGAGCTCTTTGCCGGTCATCACAAATATGTCCATCGCATTTAAATGCTTTTAACCGGTGGGGAAATTAAGGACCGCCCAAGAAGTGAAACCCACACTGCAGATTATCAAGGTGCTTCTGTCTGTGAAAACCCAAATGAGTTAATCCAAACACTGACCGCCTTATCAATCAAACTGGACTGTCGGAAAGACAAGAAATAAACAGTTTAGCACAAAGTTCAAATATCGATTAATTTATTCAAAACCTCTACGGAACAGTTTGATAAGCTCGACATTAGCAAAGATTGAATGATTGATCAACATTCAGATTGATTCCCGTGAATTGCTCAAAGCAAACGTGTTTGCGCTCAGGTGGTTGTGATAATCGCCTGCCAAAATTTGCCGAGTATAACCGACACGTAGAGATCATGTGAAAATGTCACACTTTAAAATAATAATAACTTCATTTTCATTACAAACGTCAGTCTGCTTTATGGTCGTTTTATTTAATTCGTTTATTCGTCCAGTGTGTCTTGTGGCATCACGTGATGATTTTATCGAGGTCCCAAGTCGTGCCAGTTACCGGAGGTGATCCAACATGTTGTTTTGAAGAAATTTATACTTACTCGTTCATGATCCTTTTTGGATTAGAATTGGAAACTATATATTCTTCCCCTGAAGCGTATAAAGTATATCCGATGTGAAGTGGGATGGTAAAAAGAAAATAAAAATAAGAAAAATATTTTAAAAAATCGAGTCCCAAATAAAGTCAGTGCCCTGACACACTTGTCTGCTCCAGCCACATAGGGATATGACGTGGACTGGTGCCACCAAAGAGATTCTACGCCGTTTTGAAGATTTTCACGGTTTTCTCTGTTCCAGAGTAGTCTTCCTATTTTGTGATTTTGCACGCACTCGCCTAACCGCACAGTTTCTCGCCATGAATGTTGTAAAGAGTATTGAAAATCAGTTTAAAATGTTGTTCCGGATATTGAAGGGTTACTTTGAAATTGTAGCAATTTCATTGGTGGCCACGTATGGCCGTTGGCCCCAATTTTGTACAGCGTACGCGCTATTAACGAAGCTAGAAGGCCAAACCGATAGCATTGATTTTAAAACCATCCGTTGAAAGCTTTGAGGCCGGTCCTGATGCAGTTATAATGAGTTGTTACGCATTACCTTTTCTCCGGGATTATAAGACCGATGAACGCCAGCTGAAATCCACGTGGCTTAACACCATTGGTCAATGAGACTACACTGAAGTCAGGCAGATGCCCTCGATTGCTGTGTGCGCGTTGCTTTTTCTCTGTATGGTCGCCTATTTGTTGCTGGTCATGCCATGGATGATTAACTGGCTGACGTCTTACTTCTCCGTACGAGAAGAAGATGGCTGAATCCAAATTCAATGTTGTTCGGTCAAATCCTCAATGCGTTTATGACCAGGTATTTCACAAAGATTTACCGACTAGTCCGTAGCGGCCCTTACTGAAACAAGCAGAATACCGATCTCTCCTTCTGTACGCTAGATTGCATGTACCGTTGAGTTTATGTCGCACAACCAAAAACATGAATTTTCAGTCTTACTAGAGTCAGATGTGCATACGGTCATTGTTTAGGTGATGTGGCTAAATCCGACAGCGTTCTCTTCACTGATTTATTGTGTGAAAGCGATTCCGAATTGGTCCTCCATCAAAAATCCCCTTGATTGATTTCAGTCCTGTTCCGCGGGCGGAATGTGTGTGCTTTCGGGCAAAGTGGGCTTGCTTTGTTCTGATGGTTTCTTTTTGACTGACAAACGTCTGGTAATGTACTTTACCAAGGTTGCCTCCCGTGGGTGAGTGTTCGATTCGACCCTAGGTGGATCAAATGGGGACATTACGAGAAGTTGCGCACGTGTGACGGGAGCTAACAACTGTCGCTTTCAGTAAGGTCACGAGGGTTTGTTCACCTTTAGGAGTTACAAAGTGTTACTAAGTGAACAGCACTTTTCAAGGTGAAAATTCTGAGATTTCGGATCAAAGCAATATGCATTGCGATAAAGGAACTAGCTCTTATTCCCAAACATTTGATTTAAATTGGGAAAGCGTGGGGTACCCAGTTTGTTCATGAGTTGGGCAAAAATGTTTACAGTGAAAACCGTGACTCATTTTCAGGACCTGTCCATCGATCGATCCGTCGTGTGCTCCGAAGATGATCTGTCTAAGCTACCGGTTTGCTATGAAATGACAAATCATCGATGATCGACCTCAATGCTGCGGTTCCGTAATGATAAATC
>UZAN01039697.1:0-37993 GCA_900618425.1 Echinostoma caproni
CGTTTCCAATTTCCCAAACCTCATGGGCTCCTTCGCGTGGTTGTACAATGGATGCGAGTCGATTACCTGTTTAAACTGACTTTCGAACGACAGATGGGAAGTCAAATTTTGATTGAGATGCTGGCAGTTGAAATCATCCGCTAATGGAATATGACTAAATTTGGCAGATAGGACATGTGACAGCTCGCAAAAATGTATCGTTTGTTGACTCCGTGGATGAGAGAGAACGAAAGACCACTCCAACAAGACAATCGTCATGCTTCAATTGTTTCATTCTACACCAAATTGTGTCGGGGCTGAAACAGGAGGATCAACTGCATCGCACTGGAGATCGCTTCGGTGGTAAAGTAGAACACTACCCCCGCGTGTTGGACGATCGCGTCTGAGAAGAGACATGCCCGTTAGGCTCAACTCAGAGTCGAGAATTTCGGCCGTCAACCAAGTTTCTGTGACAGCAATGATATCCCACTGACTGGATTGTAAAACTAACACCGGTTCAGACAAATTACTGCGGAGACCTTGGGCATTAGTGTAGGTACAGGTCCAATGTTTATGGTGTCGAAGTCCCTTCGGTTGAGAAGCAGATTCATTATCGACCCCGTCATGGTCGGCTAACATTGGAATTTTGAGGGGGGGGGGACACATAGTACTCTGATCCCCCAATGGTGAAGAGAGCATGAGGCCGGAATCGAGTTTGCATTAGCACCGTTATCACGCAATGGAAATCCCGATACTGCAGTCTTCATCAAGGGTCTCAGGTGCAGTTCCGGTGATTCTTTTTGTTGTTTAGTTTCCAAAACTGAAGTTCCGTGGTCGTCATTTCTGGTGTTCTGAGGGTGACTTTCATTATCTTCGGGCCATTGCCGCGGTGATTTCGTGAAAAAGTAAGACGACTGATTAATGCGGTAAACACATCTTGGAAGTTTATCAGGTATTTAATAAAACACCGCTTCTTATAGTCGTTATAAAAGCATTTGCACTCATCGGGATCATTAAGTGGTGGGACCCCATGAATGAGAACAACCCTTTTAATCTCTACCTCCCGTGCACCCTCTTGATTTTGCCGGTGTTGCACGCGCTTCGCCCGTGGTCTATCAGAGAAAATTCGTGTGTTGCTAGAGCTGTTTCTCAAGAGATAACTTGAAAAAAGGACGATCTCAACGTCCATTTCACTCTTTAGTGGAACTCGTACTAATCTGGGTTCTCCTGCGTGTAGCGAATTTGGCTGGCGCACAAGCCGTGTGAGGCTTACAGGTTGGACATGAATTCCCATCAGGGTGCACAAACCTTTCGAACGACCAAGATCTTCTTCTTGCCTTTCCCTCAGTGTTTAAGTTGTCGGCTCTGGTAAATTCGTACAAATGACGGTTGAGGTGGTGTTTTTAAAGCCTTCCTTACAACCTACTGACGGGTTTTCTGATGGTTTGCTAGGATTCAGTGATCTAATGACATCTTTGGGCTCTGTTTCAATGGTTATTTCTTTTGTTACGGTTGGTGCATTGTTTGTATCAATTTCCTGCGTATGTTGCACGGGAATGGTGCTGTTTGTGGAGCACCTTGGACGCTTAGGTGGCCGTCGAATTGGGCTGGTCGGAGGGACTGGGCTACTCAAAGCGGCTATTTTATACTCGAGCAGCGAAAGTTTGGCACTGGCTCCTTCTTTAACCTCTAATAGTACTTTGTCATACCTATTTGTTAGGCCGGTTATACGCTTCACTATAGGAACCGGTATACAATCAGTGCAAAACCATGGACAATCTGGTTGTGCTGCTGTCCGTTTGACACGCTTGTTCGATAGGTTCGTGCAGCTGGGATGACAGCATTTTTTGTAGTAGCTGCATGCAATGCCTGCTTTGAGATCTTTGGCGCAACGCAGTAGACCACATTCTCCTAAAATGGTAGTGACCAGTGGCGTGGCACTTGCCGATATACTCCGTCGATCCATTTTGGTGCGCTGTGAACGGCTTGGGGACAGGCGTTTGACAAAGGTCATGCGAAGAGCGCTCGGTGACTGAGATAACCGCACGTGTGATTCAGCGATTAGAGTCCGTGTGGTGAACAATGGACGGAAGAAAGCCAATGCGATCAATCGATGCGATCGGTTTTCGTGGAGTGGACGCACGTGAGTGTGATGGAAAACGGCACAGAATTGAATTACACACAAATGTATTCCTATCTCTCTTCAGAATTGACTCACAGAGATGATCACAAGCTCGTTGAATAGAGCGATCAAAGCTCTTCAAAATGGTGTCGCAATAAATCCAGTAGGTATATAATGGAGCACTATTGTGCTCGTTAATGACACCGAGAGATCAGTGTGGAGAACCGGAAGGTGTGAACGACCGAAGAGGAGAATATATATCCACTATTTTAGTATCAATGAATGCTGCACAGAAAACTGATCGGAAAGAGTGTAAACTCGTCGCAGTACGCCGTGTTTTGGCACAGAAACTTAATCTGGGAGCGCACTAAATGAGCGACCGCACAGGACAGTCAACAGTCAGCACAGTCAGCACATCCCAGAAAAGCTTCCCAAATTTTTCAAAAGAAAACATTTACTTTTGGAGCAGTTTATGGCGTCGTTGGTTGATAGATGGCATTAGTGAACCAACTGTTGAAAACAATTAAAAACGCACACCAAAATACATTATGGTTGCATTTTGGGATTTTATCTACTTGAAAGGAAATAAACCACAGTTTTCATTCTACAATTTGTAATGCAATCAAGATTTAAGAGAGCTTCAAATTTGTCCATCACGTGTTCGAATTCATTCCAGGCTGAAGTCACCCAAACGTTTCGACTAATCAGCGGAAAATGTATAATTCTATAGTGACAGTGAAATATACGTCAGTACATTACGTCCAGTCTTCAGTAGTTACGTTTGAAGTCAAAGGATTTTACGAGCAGTTCCGAGGCACTCAAAATAAGGGGTTGTTTAAATAGTGATTGTAATGATAGTCTTCATAAAATGGTACGAATTGTTTTTCAATGATATGTTACCGATTCCAGACATAATTACTTGAAAGCCAATAATTACTCATGATTTGAATATAAAGCAATATCTATTTGCTGCAAACATCAATTGTTCACCTATTACGTGCTCTTAGATTCCTGTTCCAACTTTGTTCTTATAATAACTGACGTGTTTAACATAACTGAGAGCGAACATGCAACCGGAACTACTTTATTAACAGGAGACGTTTGATTTTGGTTTCGGTTCTCAAAATGTTGACAACATTTATTTTTAGTGTTATTCCATAAACGAATGCTGTTGTTTCACGTTGAACGTTATTAGTCGTGTTTGATAATATAACACCCTATGGGACCAAATATTTTTGGACTTCATCATTATTGAGCTAAGTAAAATGGCAAAAATGAAGAGCAAATAATCGCCAAAAATTCACGCATTCACATTGATTCAACTGCCCAAAATCTGATTCAGAGTTTTATTTGTTTATTTTTGCACAGCTGCAGCGTACAAGAAGGGAGAATAAGTAGGCAATTTTATGGACATCCCTCGGAAAAGATTCGATTTGGATCGCCAGCGGGGTAGCTCAGTTTTTACTCAGGCTCATAACGTGATATTTATGTCAAATTGATGATGAATATTCCTTAATCTGAGAGACAAAATCTCCTTGCTGTTGCCAAACTGAAAACTTTTATTAATTAAAGAAAAGATTTGGGAGAACATTATTGAATCAACAAGTAGAAACTTCTGGAAAGTTGTGAAAATTTTGGCCCTCGGATAGAGTAGTAACCAAGGTGTAACTATGCTTTCTTCAGCTAATCTGTGACTGTAAGTCACGAAGAAACCGTTTCTTTGGCCTTGCAAACTCCATGCACTCAGTTGAAACAGCTCAAATAATAAATACTTTTTATCAAGTCCCTCTCAAGTTATGATTCGCAAAAGTCACAGTTTTTGTTTTCGCAAAGTAAACAGAAAAATGTCCACAAGGAACTTTGTGGATCTGGGTTTGGGAAGTGAAAACGTCTCGATCATGGACGCAAAGCAACAAAAAGACTGTTTGGAATGTCGGTTGAATAGGACTACCCAAATTCGATACAAGCATGGTTCGTGTTATTGGTGTTTGCAGTTGTGGGTGGTTGAATCAAATGCACCCATTCTAATAATGCTCATTTAAAAACCGACATGTTGAAACATGACATGAAAGTGATCCATCGGGAAAAGTAATCATTTATACCGTAACCTAAGGGAAGCGAAATAGAATCCTGAATTCAGTTACAACAGCATTCAGTTAATACATAATAAAAACTGGTGTATATGTGAACGAATGCTCACGTAATGAAAATCCAAAGTTTTAACCAAACACCATTCCTGATAACCTCATGATAATCGAACTAGTTTCACTGTTGACGCATCGATTTTACCTGAGAGTCAAAGGCTTTTGATAACGTTGGTAAGTTCTTAATGGAATTTTATGTTCACAAATAAATTGAATTTCGTCAGTATATTGGAGCGTATAATGCCTCGAGGTTCTACCAAAAAAAGTAATATTTTTCATGGAAGATCTGACGATATAATATAATGCTGCGCTTTATGCGTCCTCTTAAAAACATATAAACCTAAAAGAGTGCACGTTTTGCATACTAAGTGGAAATTATCTTTCAAAGCCATTGCAGATTGGCAAAAATGTTATTGAAAATAACTATTTTGCATTCACTTGCAGACTAAGGTTTAGTAAGATTTCAACTACTACTGCTCATACTTTGTTTGTCAAGTGCAGAAGCATGTAACCATGGTAATTTTGAGATCAGTGCAAACAATCGAAGGAACCGTGATGAGAAAGGTAAATCTCTTTTGCAGTTGAATAAAATACACGTTGAATACTAAAGAATAGTTGCGTTTCAGCAGGTAAAATTGATGCACTGTGTAATACCTCAAGTCAGTCTTTACTTATGTATTTTCCCTGTTTTTACCCGAGTTATCCTTTGAAAAACAGGTTCAACTGTGTATTTTGCTAAGATTATTTCATTTCGGGTCATCTAACATTCAAGTGAATAATGTCGTAAAAGGCTCTCATTTTGATCAACCATAGAACTATGTATTTTAATAAACTCATCTTTTGCATCATTCTGATCGAAGATGTTGCACTTTTTCATTCATTTATCCACTATCGAGCGTACTGCTCTCTGCATCTCTATGGTATGGTTCAATTTGACAATCAAAAATCGAGATTGATACCGACTGGAAAATAAACCTTGCTTTTTAAGAGGAATCAAAATGGATCAACTGTGAGCATAGCATTCAATTTTTGTATTCCAATTAGCTGTATATATCAAGCTAAGAGGCTTCAATAGCCAAAAACAAAATGTTTAACCTATTATTCAATCCCCGTAACTGCAATGTGAAATTGTCACAATCCGCAATTGATTGAATCTCATAACTAACAAAAGTTCATATATATGATATTTACTTAGTGCAAAAATGTACTTTGGAAACCTTCAGTTTATTCGGAGCAATAATCTTTTGATAATAAAAAATCCGGTTTCACGAGAAGCATGATAGTTTCACGGCCAAAAGACTACTGAAAAGCATATTCGTATCAACTTCGCTGTCGCCCAAATCGGTTATTTGTGATTCGTTGAAATCACTACCAAAGGGAAGTATCGTTTATTCTCTGAACACTAAGTGTTTTTTAAGCACATGATTGGAGCGTGAATCTAATGGACTGCAAATCTGATGGTCAGCCACTGATAGCTTACCAACAGATTGCAGACTCTAAGCATCCTCGCACTACTTGGTAAACTATAGTGTTTTTATACGGTTGAGGATGAGACCCTTTTAATCCATCGTCCAATCTTGTTTTAGTTGGTTGAGTAATACGCAGCCTATGTCACTGATACCACTATGGAAACAAACATAAACTTAGGCAACCATTCTAATTTTGATCGTCTCACTCTATATTATGCTCGGCTTTGGTACCCCTTCTGTGACAGTATCGTGATAAAATGCTTACATATGCACATCTTGACAGAATAACCATTTTAGGTTAATATTTTGCTGCTTACCGGAATGCTAATTAGTGATAGAACGTCGGCGGACAAGGTTCATTTCTTAGCCCGAAATTTAAAACGACAGAGCGGATACCATCAAGAAGGCTTCCCTCGCCCATAATCATGACAGCTGTATCATTTGTTGATGAACACTTTTTCCAGCGATATAGGTTGCCCTATAACTGAAATGAGGAAGCGATGAGTTCATTTGCATCGAGATTCGAACAGTGAGCAAGTCGCCGATGTACCAAAAGGTTGTTACCCAATTGGAATCCCTGTGTGCTTACGGTACCTGCTAATCTCTATCACACCATATCAACTTCACCATGATTCAAACCAAACCTCAGAATTCAGCTTTTGTACTCCATTTCAGATCAAATCTAAATGTGACTCTCAAACTGTGTCAGCTAAAGAAGGAAAGAGTGCAATCTGATAGCAGATTCATCCGGTGAGTTTTGTTCGGTTTCAATGCAAGCACCAACAGATGACCGTGAAATGCCTAGGGAACGATAACCTCTTTTGTTTTTTATTGTAGAGCCTACCAACAGTAATTAAAGGACTCTATAATATGAGCTCAATTCTCAAGACAGAATGAATTCCTTAAGTGATTAAAAACATCGAGTGTCACTTTGGACACCAGATTTTCAACCTCCGAGTTTCTGCAATGAACTAATCAGTATTCATAAATCAATATGCAGTAAAATTATTTTGATCTTCTTTTAAAAGCAAATGGTATCGGAAGTAATTCTTTGCGTTTAGAAGCTCAGTTGACTAGTAAGGAAACTAAGTCTGATTATCTCTCCTCGAGTTCCACAACACATAATAAACGCGTTCAATAATGAAAACGTTTTTCAATGACTTATTTGCGAACCTAAACGTGCCTATTTGGAAGAAATTCATTCAGAAAAATACCTAATAAAAGAAGGATGGAGAACGAAATGAGATGGTAGCTCGGTGGTAAAGTCGCCAAATTGAAACGTCTCATCAGGAAGTTGTGAATGAACTGGCCTTACTCAACATTATTGAGGATTATGACATCCTGTAAAGGATTTCAGCCACATTAGTTGGCTGCAAAAACGTGTATTCTGAAACCGATCGTATGTCGTTTATCATGATCATCATCCGATGTACCTGTGTTGGTGAACTATATTACGTTACAGATAGATAAGCTGAAGCAACTTAGTGTGCGTACCAATGTTTATCGTTCCTTTTCTATATCGGGTTTGACTTTTCCTTGTGGTTTTCTCTGGATCAGTTGAAAGGAACTTCGATATTATTTGCCACGGCCTTGGATTTTCAAGCCGCATTTCCGTCGTTTCCATAGACATGCAAATCATCCCAATGTTTAACTTTCATACATTCTCATACGAAAAACTCTAGTGATAGGTTTTATTGGAATCCATTTGTTATCTCAATCTTGATATTTATCGGCCCGTAGACTCCTATCCAAATTGAATGTTTGCCTCCTGGGATATCGTATAGCTGCAAAACGTTATCCAACAGCACCTTATTCGGCTCCAATTATAAGGAATAGGAAAAATTCACACAGGAACTCAAACGAAATCGGAATGGATGATTTTTCAAAACTTCATCATTGCCACATTTGACAAGTAACAATGCTTACCCCATTTAATAGATGCCCGCTTAAGTAATTACAACAGAATATAATTCAAAGAGATAGATTGTGCGCTATCAAACTCAAAACTGATAAACAAAGAGGGTGAAGGGTGAAACTGATCAAGCATTCTAACCTCAGACAGCTAAAGCGAAAACAATGCAGCTGCTGTTATATCGTCCTTCAGTGTCTCTAACCGACAAATTACAGACCTCTTTAAACTACACACTTGAAGACGAAAAACGCCTACACCACCTATTGTTTCTATACATTTATTCAAGGCCAGTGTCTATGAGACTTCGTCCAAACTGAAGTGAGAACGACAAACAAGGCACTGTTCGGTAAACAACCAATAGACTGGCACAACATGTGTGACTTCTAACGAAACGTACTTATCCAAATTTAAAACAGCCAGGGATACACGACAACATACCTCGTGGCTACTAACTTGCACTTCGCATTACCCCTGCGCCTAACTACAAGAGTACAGATTCATGTGTTTGCATCTGAGGCAAATAAAAGCAAAATTTTAGCTTTGGGTCGGGTTTCAACCCTGCGAAAGCTTCTAGAGCATTGGACGTGTACAATATACCGTTTGGACGGTGAAATCGATATTGGGCACCCAACTGTTTGGATAGCGAGATTCTTTGGCATCTAGTTTCAAAGCTGGGCTAGTTCACATCCGCACTTGCAGAATCACTTTGTACTTTAGAGATGTAAAGCGCATACCAAACTGAGTAACAAAACCCGATGGTTCCTCGTATTTAGTTCGCCCGTTTTTTTCCCACAAGCGAATAGATACATGGGATTTGCTTTGTATTCTAAATGTTTTGCCAATGGCTGGTTTAACAGTCCTTTTTTCGAAGACCGCTTAATATGAGGACTAATATATTGCCTGTGGTAAAAACTGAAGAGGAATGGTGTAGCAGTGCACTCGTGACAAAAAACAAAAACACACAAAAACAAAACAAGCACTAGTGACAAATGGGCTACTTCATTTGCCATAAATATTTAATCTACCAAACATACACTAATAAGGTGATTTTTTTGACAGATGATATTTTGTACATTTCTTTGAGAACGATTTGACAGAACGGGTGCTTCACGATTGAATTAATAAAATGCTCGATTCAGGTAACAAAACACAACTATTGGAATATGTGACGTTACTTGGAGATCGAATGAAATGAAGAAATTGAATAAACATAACCCATGCATGTAAAAATGCCGCATGCAATTTGCCAGTGTTTGTTTCTTTTAAACTTGTCAGTCGTCGAACTGTATTGGACGCTTACACTTAAGCAAAGATTGGCATACAGTATCCCGCAATACCTTGAGCCGTTTTGGAAGAACCGTCACACAAATCACAATAATCAATGAGTAGAACTAAAATGATATGATCAAGTGATCAAACATTTCACTCTCAGTTGCAGAGTCCTCAAGATAATCACCGTTCCCAATATTATCAAGAGAATGTACTAAGTTCATATGCCAAAGTGTATTTTTTATTTTCAGAGTACAAAGTTGTTCTTCTAACCCTTTTTAAGTTTTACGTCTGACGGATGATGTAATTATTTTGGAATCGCGCTGGATGAATAGAATATTACGCCGCGCAACGAATCCGTTGTTGCCTCCAATTTTGTCGTAGAGCGTTTTTTCAAGTAGTCTTATTCAATGAGGATTCAACCACTGTGATTCAGGATTAAAATGTTACTTTGGTTTTGGACTGTTCACCACAAGGTCTATCATAAAGTTATCACGAATTTCCAACGGTTCTAGTGGAATTGGTTGTGAAAGCCATTGGCAATCATCGAAAAATGAACAGTGCATACCTTTCAAACATATTACATCTGCAGTCGCAATCACTCTTCGGATCGGTTCGGAATTTCTGTTTCTAGCCTCTGAAATCGTGTTGACCGATCAGCCTGCCTAATTTCTACCACTTTTTATTGAAATTTATAAATCTAAGATAAAAATGCCTATATGTGGAAAACGCTTCAAAAAACAACAGCAATTTACATTTCATTACATTGAGGAGGGGACTTCAAAAATATTTCCTAAGAGTCTCTGATTATTTATGAAAACCACGTGGATTCTAGAATCAGCATTCGAATTTCTAAATCTCCTATGTCTATTTTCGGGTAATTCTATTTTTTTATTCACTGCGTGCAATTATTTCTGGTATAAACCTCTTATTATTATTTCCATCAAACGTACAGTTCGTTCAAGTAAAAGATTTCAAACGCGGATATATAAAAATAATATTTATCACTGTAATTAATTTTTAACGATGATCAACTCAAGCGAAGAATTTCCTCAAGTGAAAATACTTGAAAGTTTGGAGTGAGTTCCTGATATCATCAATCAAAGATCAGGTTCATCGTAAGTTAGCTTAATCGTTGTGCCGGTTGATACTATTTTCTCATCCTTTCAAATATCATCCAGGTATTGATCAAACTAACGCAACACCGGGACTTGACCAAGCCCAATTATCTCGAAGAGGAACATTTTGAGGCTGATGCATAGTAAGTTGCATGACATGAAACCGCACCACAGACAACGTTTTCATAATAGTATCCAAGAATACTATCGATCCATTGAAGCAAATAATCTGTGCAATTTTTTCAAATTTTCACGACGATTGGTGGTAGATTAGTTCAACTCACAACTTTAGGTGCATTCGCATTTCAATAGCATCAAAGGATAATCAGCGAGATTCAACGGATGTAATATGAAGTAGTGTTTATTGTAATTGCACTAATTTGCACAGCTAAAACCACGGGCGAATTGATGAGACCTAGCCATCGTTCTTCTGGGATGATTTTCGAACGGTACCTGGCAACGATGAATTAGAAACGTGAATGTTGGAAACTTGATTAATTCGATGATAGTAATTATCTCATCTTGAGTCCCGTAAATCAAACTGATGGGAGAAGGCTAGCTTTTGCGTTTCAATGTCTCAGTAAGCTTTCAATATTTCGCAGCTGCCGTAAGTTTGATGGCTCTTCAAGCTTTTGTGCAAGCGTCTGAAAATTTTTTTATTTCATGTGGCGTGTGAGTAGTGTTCGTATATCACTGGACTTATTTATTGTTCTTTTGTGTTTCAACCTTTTTTAGGTCCCCAATGACCGCCTACATGGAGAGACTTGTGCAACTAATGTTCCGAAGACTTTGCCTTTATTCGGCTGCTTTGGGCATCTGGTGGCAGGGGCACATTCAAATTGGAGTATATCACATACTTGCTCCGCATGTTTTGAAAAGGAAATTCAATTAACTAATGCACTTTATTGGACAAGACATTGAAGAATTTTCACCCTGAATGGGAATACGCATAAGCAACAACCACAAATAAAATTGAATGGTCCAGTTGATCATTATCCGAGAAAAACATGATCAGATGACCAACCGAATTTATCATGTTATCTAGTCATGTCGTTCCATAACTTAGCGTTATTGGTGATCCTAAAGTGTTATTTTATCTCACTTATTTTTAGGTTAAGGGTACACTTAAAATCTGAGTCCTTATGAATAAAATTCCGATGGAGTCTCCCTAGAGTGCAGACAGGCCGCTGCCTGGTCAGTTTCTGGTGATGATGGTGATGGATCTGGTGATCACTAATGATTTTCTGTATACCATTGCAACTAGTAGTTAAAAAGCTATCCATAGCACATAATTAATAAGTCCTACATGCACCTGGAAATCTCTGTCATATGTTCGGCAAAAAGCAGTACTCAGAATTCTTGGTAATATAGAGAGACCTCTGCATTGTTTTGTTGGGTTTTCAGTATTTCACGCGCACGATCTATGCCAGCCAATAATTCTGTTGATTGATTATTTGAGTGACTCTAGTGTTGAAAATGTTATAATCGAAAGGATATTTATCATAATATGAGACTAACATCACTCTGCTACCTGGATACGGTGGCTATGGATCTGGAAATGTTTTATTAAGTTTGTGACGCAAAAGAATTTCGCCTACTTTCGTGATTATCTTGAGTTGTTTCATATTACCGCCTATGAAAGCGATGAGCTCAGGGAAAGCACGGTTGCCTGAATAGTTCTGTCCATTAGGATTTCAGTAAATGACCAGGAAATTGCAATTTATTCATCAAGGATCTCTACTCAGGTCAAACGTGGAATATATGCAGTATTTATATTTCTCAAAACCGCTTATTGTGGTCTCAATTGCAGCGATATTGGACACACCGGACCTTGAGAGAATCTGTCTGTTTTAATAAATTTTATACACCATGCTCCCTAAATAATATGTGCGAACATAATGGAAAGTTATTTGAGGACTATTCTATCGCAGAATTTCTAAACATCATTGCTATAAAATTTTAAAGTTAACCTTTCTTCAGTGTTTCATATCTATGAACAGTTGAGAAGTGGTAGAAACTGTTACTTAATTATGTGATAACAACAAGCCAGAAAACCGTCACTCACTTCGTACTTTGCCCCAAATTAAATCGAAGTTTCTCGTCTCAGGTGGGAGGCATACTAAAACGACTCGCTATTGTCATGCAATGATAGAGGATAACTTGTTTTATTCATGCCAAATTATTGCCGCTCTATTAGACTGATTGTAGTATTGTGTTGTTTTGTGGAGTTTTCAATGTTTGTTAACACGTGTGACATGCGAAACCCAATTGTTTGAGTTCCCCATTCACAGTAAATGAAAGAAATGTTTAATTTCGGAACGTTCACATAACCGTTTGCATCCCACCCATTGGAAAAGTCGAGTGGCTTATCACTGGCAGTCTCAGTGTTTGACTGATTATTTAATCCAAAAGATTTCAGTTCATGCCCGGAAACGTCAACTTTAAAAATAGTAAATTGTGCGACTAAACAAGTAACTATAGTGTACTAATCTCTTTTTTGGGCAGCTGTGTCCTCGGTCTGAGTTACCGCACTGAGCACTTTCGTTATGAACTTTATGTTTCTCTTAAGCGTGCCACAACCAATGCATGTCTGTCTGTCCGGCTGGTGGCTGGCTATCTACACATCACGCACACACACCCAATGTGTTTATGTGTTCTGCCTGATCACCAGGATTTGCCTGTCATGGAATAGCAAATCATAATGTTTCGATCTCGTTCAAGCATGTCCGACTTCGTAGTGCGTGTGTGTACCCGCCCGCGTGTGTGCACATTCGTGTAGATATTCTTCCTCGTGCGTCCCATGAAGCTATTGCCGATTCACACGCGTACTTGAGCGCCTACTCAGCTGTTGGTAAACGCGCGTGTCCGCACCCGAATTTATATGCACAGCCTGTTTGCTGGTAGGGGATAATCACATTGTGGACATGTGTACCGCCACATGACGACGGCGACGACGATGACGAAGGCAGTCCATTCGAGATGCGTGAAGAATGGTTTTCAGTAGTATGCATACCTACACGCACGCATACAAACCCATTCATTCGCGAAAGTCCTCCGGATTATAGCGACCAAAAAATGGTGGTTCTGATTTGAGGAGTTCGCACAACAATCCGGGACGAGATAATTAGTTGTTTTGTGAGCATCCAGTCACGCCCAAACATTCGTCCATCATATCGGCCTGTCCCTTGTTCATTAGCAGCACATTGGTTTGCATTCAATCGCTTTAAAGTTGAATTGTGATTGCTTATTTCAGTTTAGCAAAACAATCACGGATAGTTAAACATCAGAATTTCGACAGTTTTAGGCTCACAAGATAACAGCGGAAACATTTATTCATACCATTGTTATGCGCACTCATCCGTGGAATACACATTCACTGTCTTCGATACTTGTTTGCCGGGGTAAGTATACCATTGATTTGGATCCAGTAACAATGTGCAACAATAGATTACCGCGCGTCACTTTTGATTACGCGTATGGGATATTTTATATACTACTAAAAGGACAAACATATTGACATAATAGGTTTACTTTCCATGGAGTTAACCATTTATTTCCAATTTTACTGGCATCCAACTATGTGTATACATACGTTCACTAGAATCTACTAACCTAATGTATTACATATGTGCCCACTTGTTTGGAGTCAGAAATTGTGAAATTTAACCGAAATATTAACCTCTCGCGACATGTCTTCTTTCGTTCTTGATACGATTGATGAAGAGGGCCGTGTTTTTCAAACATTGTGCTGGCAATAGGGAGATTAAAGGGAGAGCTATATGTCTTTTTTGCTCTTACATCACTCTATTTAATAGGATGGACATATTTATACTAATCGTAGAGCTCTTGAAACAACGCTACCACCAAAAATGGTTAAACGGTCGATTTACGTGTGATGCTGGTTGACGAATGACTGCAATGGATAACAAAGTTTAGCGACAGTAATATGAAATAGACAATTGGAAACGTAGAAGATAAGAGAAATTTGATTTTGACACTTGCGGATCAAGTTGAGCATAGCAACTTAGCAAAGTTTATGATCGTTTAACTAGTTGTTTAATGGGAATTTTTTCATATCAGTTCGGGTGGATGCGTTCGTAGCATATCTTAAATGTTGTTGATCTTTATCGTGACGGCTGAAAAGCGGAGTGATCCAAAGCAGTTGCTTTATCCATGTGAGAGAACTACTATGAAAATCAGGTTGTTTCGTGCTATCCTAATACTTGCGAAAACATTAATTTCAGACTTTAAAACTGTCAAGGTACAATGCGACTGATAATTCTTTCGCCCCATAGAGACAAGGTTTCCGTGTAGTAATTACGAAAAGCTTCAGAAACCAGAGCTAGGTTTTAGATTGTCATATATCCTGCAGTAAAATCTGCCTTCGCCTTCTGCCACGAACGATGTGCAACATATTTATCGGAACTCTTACGTGTCATGTCCCAACAATTCCATGAGCTGAAGGTCATTCATTGCTTAGAGTATTACAAAGAAAGATAGTATGGGTTGTAATTACAGATTTGTTGAACATTCGATTAGGATCGGTGCACATAGCCATAGAAAATTGGTTCCAAACAACAAAGCAGTACATATCGGACGCACTCCCGTACAAAGTACGAAAACAAAACACAATTATCACTTGTTTTCTGGCAGTTGTGAAAGCCGTACACCTGTTAAGTGTGAGTTTCGCAGTTTTTACTGCAAGCATTAGGGTTTCAAAAAGGGTATACGCGAGACCTGCAACTCACATTGCAATGTATTGATGAGTTACATTAACCTTAAGAGAACTTAAGTAAACATTCTGCTGGTTTCCTATACATTGCGCACTGTAATTCGGTGTATATTGATAATAGTCACAGAACGATTAGAATCGAGTGAAAAAGATAACAGGTGATTTTTTAGGGTTATTATTTAATAAAACCAGTTGATTTTATCCTAGATTCCTAGTCCACAAAAGCGATGTATGAAACCTTAACAACTTACTTCTTTATACGTCGTAGAAAAGGGTTCAAGTACCTGAACAACCAAGCAAAATATTCCTGGTTACACAGAAATAGTCTGATGCGAAAACCCAAAAATAGGCAATTCGATTTTAGTAAGAGTTCAGTTAACAGTGAGATATTGCTGACCGAGTGATTACAAAATGTAGAAACAGTATACATTTGAATCGGGGAAGCAAAAAGCACAATGGTGTGGTGTTCACCTGCCCAATGTCACATATCATGCATGTTATTTTCCAAGCATCATCGTTACCGGATCAATAATCATATGAAATGCCCCTTTAATCCTACAAATAAGCCTATTCGCTTTGACTGTCCGTAACCTGGTAAATGTTGTGTATGGTGTTCAATGACGCTCGACCAGTGCCGAATAGAAGTCGCCTAATGATATGCATTTACTAATAATTTTATTTGTTTTGACTCTAACCAACGAGACTAATATGCGGAGATGTTGACAACGTAGGTTATGTACAGGCAATACAAGTGAAGGAACAACTAGAATAACTGAAAACGCTGTTTTCGCTTTTATATCACCCCTACCTTGTCTCTCACAGATTCACCTCACTAAGTATATAGAAGCTCAATGTCTCGACTCAGTATACGACGTTCTCCACAAAGAAACTCTCAGGAATTGCAGAATCCAGCAGCACAGTTGGTTCGAATTGGTGCGTTATCATCTCGCTCCGGGCCGGATTTGATATGGAGGATTCATGATGCAGTGCGATTTGATAATAAACAGGTAAACTAAATATCAATGCTAGTCTTGCTCAGTGTATCCAATGCAAATGAAATCATCAGGTTTAGCTCTAATTCCTCTGCGAACGTGATTTCACTTAATATGTCCAGTACGCGTTTCTCACTTGGAAAAACAGAAACCCATGCAATCTGTGTCAGAGTTGCTATCTAGCTCTGAAAAAGTAAGCTTCCCAGCAAACTAAAAAGGTGGTTTTATAGGTAATCGCCACTTCCCGGAGATTGGCAATAGACCAAATAGTCTGATGTGTTGTGAATAAATTATATATTCATATATACATAGAAAGAAAGGGACTGAGATATGACCCGTGATTTACAAATAAAATTCAGGTTTCAAAATCACATCTGCATATGGACATTTTAGGTGTAAAGAACACTCATTCCAAACTTCTCTTTCATAATGATGTTCTTAAATGTCATGTCACACTGTTAAATCAGCGCAAGCTTGAGTGTCACATTAAAAATTTCGTAGTTTAAAAGTCACAGCTGAAAACCAGAAAATATTTGATGCAGAGCAGCAGCTCCTCCCTTTTACCAAATTATTACTATTTTCTGATTCTTGTCAATACAAAAACTACAAACAGCATAAATTATTCCTGGCGACGCACAGTTGATACATCAATAAGTGGTATTTTTTACCTTAAGATAATTGGAAAACATTATGGCTACAAACTGCTCAGCTAAACGTTTTCCGCATGAAGGAATGAAAACGTGAAAATTAACCTCTAAAATTTAACCTATATGCGTGCGGCTATTCGGAGAAACTCTTATCAATGTCACTTTGCTCAAATCATATGAAACATCCATGAAGTTTTGTATATAAATGAAGCAGGGGGGGGGCAGACTATTGGGGAAATGTAAATGTTTAAACATCTAAACTGACACGTCATCTGAAGGGCCTACTTGAAAAGGTTTGCTGATATAATTCTGGTTCGCCCTAGATGCGAGCCGTTTGACCCACTTATAACACAATTGCCTCATTTGTTTGAGAACGTTATCCCTCTGATTGGCTCATTTGATAGTAAAAATTGTTAGTACTGCTTTTCATCAGTCAACAGATGATCTGGAGATGTGGTTTGGGGCAAGGGATTCGTGTGCACGTATTCTGAGCTGTTTATTTTAGACAACCCTCTTACTAGATTGTACCGATCAAGCAAACTCACGAAAAGCTTTATCAGATTTTATTGAACATCATACGGAAGTAGAAAACTTGTCATCTTTTTCGGCGTGCTGTGTGCCTCACGGACATGAATGAAAACTAAAATGCATCGAAGACTGTCCATTGCAATGGGGACTAACTACCTTCTCCTTGAAGTGGATGATTGCAGGGAAGGTTATCCATGAAAAATCTAGTTGGATTTTTATATGCTTTACGGCGTTGGAAAACTGGGAACATCTCTATCAAGTCTTTAAACAATCAGAGCCCATGAATAATTCAATCATAAACCCCATTTGATTTGTTTGGTGTGCGTTCACTATGCATTCAAAGAGCGTGTCGCATATACGCTAATAAGAGCCTTTTTGGGTTTGCTGGAAAAATGTTCCACTCACATAATTGACAGAATGCTCGTTGTACTGTAGCAACCGATAGATATTGGATGTGACAGCTACGCTGTTTCCTTCCAGATTGAGGTTATTGGCACAATCCTTCCTTTGACCCATCATAACCAAATCGGTATTCATCTTTGATGGGCAGAATGTAAAGAATATCTACAAACTAAAAGTTCCATTTTTGTTTTCTCATTCTGTTTTAAATCCTATAACATAATAGAATAAGAACCACGAATATGTGAATATATGACTTTGAATGAGCTTATTCACTCCTGCGTTTTCTAGCGCTTGTGCTTATCAGCATACCGCGGTCAACAGTTCAAACCAAATTCTCACGGCTCATACGCAGACATTTAATTATTAACACCAGTTAATTCTGAATAAAATCGTTCATTTCCGACAAAAGGAAAACGATACGCATGAAATACCAATAATAGAAATACCATAGTCAATCCTGATATACAAACACAGCACCCTAAAGTTTTCGGCCACATTATACTCTCTGAATTACAATGAGTAGTTGTAAACAGATAATCATGCAGCATTTCACGATGAATACATTTGCAGTGCATGCTTAGAAAAATCATGGCAATGGAAAGTATTGTCTACCTAATTATTGTACTGATGTTGAGGAACTGGGCCGCATGTACTACATTTAGTCGGGGATCAAATTGACTCAAAGGGTAATATATCCAAAGTAATAAGCATACTTGCTGTCGATAATGTTGATGCACTCCCTTCTAGTTAATAAAGTTCTTGGTTTGTTTGGCTATTAGCACTGAAGTTATCTTGAACATCACAATTTCTCATCATCACTTTTGTTGTGAAAATTGATCCAGATACACATGATGTGGAATCTAAAAGAATAACAGCACAAAATCACTGAGAGTGGTGAGATGGTTTCCCCTGTCCGGCTGTTAATTATCCTGTAGTTAGATCGAGGTGAGGAAGAATACATTCTAATCACATGTGAGTTATCTGGATTACCATATTCGAAGAGGAAAACTGACTTGCTTTGTATATCAATGTGTCCAATATCAATGGATTACTATCTGGGCTATGAGGTGATAGTCCCCTGAGAGCGTCCTTCTCCTCAACCAGTCTGCACGATTTTCTGTGTAGATGTTCTCCGACCCCTTTCTTGAGGAAAAAAGCGCCCATTACCAAGCAGTCCTAAACTGTTTCGTCCCATAAAAGCGATAGTAACAGATATCGCAATAAAATCAAAACTGAAAAGGTATTTCAAATTCAAACGGATTTCAGATTGAAAACTAAGCATATTGCTGTTACACTCTGAAAAGTGTACTTCAGTATTAAAAAAGTAATTTCCGCAGATGCATCTATCATGGGGGAATTACGAATCACGTTCTTTTGTCATCCTTCCATAAAATTTCTATTGATATTGGTTTTAAATCTATCACTAATTAAATATTTAAAGCTTGTGTAAATATACAGATCGTAAGTACAGGAATTAGTACAACCGTGGAAAGATTTTTAAACATTGTTAATGCGTATGTGTGAAAGTGTTCCATTTTAAGTTTAGAAAAAAGTAATTTTACACTGTATAGACAATTTTCTACTGATCAGCGACGAGTTGAATGGTACTCATGAATGATCAATATTCTTGGTTTCACAAGGATTTGATTTAAGGATTCGAAATAATTAGCTAGACACGTTGTGAAAACATTCGCCGCATAGAAATCGGTCAGTCTCATGGGTAATCAATTTGCGCAGGAGGTCAGGTTGAATTCAGGTTTATTTTTGACTGAAATCCAACACATATCTGACTAGGGATACTCGAGAATGTCGCAAATTGTGAAGGAAACCGGTGGGCGAATGGAGATGTGTGCAGTTGTTTGAATGAGCTCATGCTGAAAAAGCATCTCCCCTACCGGTCATGGAATCGAAATCAGCTTCTTGGTTGAATGACGTAAATAGTGTATCAATTTAAATACTGCGGTGTACCCAGCCCTTCAAGAAGTATGCATGAAAGTCAACAACAAGCAATTAACAGGTGTCTCGTGTCAGTAAACGGACAAACCCTTACGCGCATGTTGAAAAGCATTGGTAGATTCCGTTTTATCCCCGGAAAAGTCCACAAACACATCTTTAGGGCACTTTGTAGTTTTTAGTGAGTATTTTAACCGGTTTTTGGGACTAAATGGATTTCGAAGTGAGCGAGGTGACTCCACACACATATAAAAGTGTGCAACTATGGTTGGTATTTGTTAAATGAAATACAAATTAAACAGATTGTAAGAAATTATCGTATAATCCAATGAAAAACTCTGTTTATAGACTACTAAATACATTCTTCGGACCGTCTGTTTTGTATTTATTCGGTCTAGTGTTTCTCCCTGCTCCGACAAGCGCTGATATAGTTGATAAATATCGGACATTTGGAGCATAAGCATCAGCAGAATATTTCATTGAATGCCTATGCCGAATTACCCTAAATGCTTGGGCTATAGATGCTGACAAATTTAAGCATGCGATGTTACTCGAAGCGTGCGATTGGTAAACTGGTCGACGATCAAGTATTGATACGTTGTGAGCCTCCAATTATTCAGTTCGCGACCTGCTCAAGCCTTTGCTATGGTGTATTTGAGCTTGTTGTAGATAAAATTTTAGAAACAATCTGGATTACGAAGGAAAGTGTAAGAATAATGTCCAAGACTGACCTTTTTGCAATGTGATATCTGGAAATGCGGATATGTGGAATTAAAATCAGTCGCATTCCCAAGAGTTGATTTCAATGAGAATTTACCGCGCAATCCACAGTGAAATAGTTCACACCGCAGAGAGATGAAAATTTCCATAAAGAATACCATCTTGCAGTTCTAAAGAAGATTGAATCTTAGACCTCGTGCAAGCACTTGCAAAGATGAAAATTCCGGAAGGTAATCAGTCTTTTCGTTGTAAAAATAACTCGCTTCTCCACAATCAGTGTGGGTTGCTCTATTTGTGATTTATATGGAGGCCGTGTGGAAAACTAAAATAAGTTAAAATACTCTATTTATACGGCTGTGGACTGTGTAGCGTTAGATAAAATCCGTCCGACTGTTCAGTGCGTCTGTCGTATCCGGATTTAAATGTTTAACCAAAGGTGAAACCAACATAGACCTCATCATAGGTGTCTATCAAATGACACCGCGTACCGCGACACTCACTGCAAACAAACTGGACATTGATGGATGAATACGAGGTGATGGAACGGTTTCATTGTTGCAGAAGAGAAATTCAGTAAAATAAACGGACAATGTAAATGCCTTGTGGCACTGAACAAGTTGATCTAAAGATGGAGACCACTAGACTAATAGTAATGTCCGTGCAGAATGCATTATTGATAAAGTGGACAACGTTGATCATCGCGTTCACAGATGAGCAGTTCTGCTTCTTCTTGTTCCCCATCGTACTTCTATCCAAAACGTGTTATTAGTTGGAGCCAACTGTTGAAAGAATTTGTTTGGTTTAAATGGATTCAACAGTTTCAGTTTCAGTGGTTGACATTTGAATTTCATACTTGACATCAGGCACTTTTACCTAGCCAGTATATTTATAAATGTAGGATTTCCATCAGATATAAGTATTTGTGCATGTCATTTTTGAAAAATGATTCAAATTCTCGTTGAAATTAGCCTATATCCGTTACTTCTTGTCATGCGTTTGTGATAAGAACTTGCCTATTTGTAGAAAATATTTTACATCTGTATGACTATGGATCCATCACAGGCACCTTTTCATTAATTCCAAATGCTTATCTATTTGACCATTTTATGTTTACTGAGTGCTTACTTTCTCATATAGATCATATTAATGCAGTTGTACCATTCGACACATGTTGCTTATTTGGTTTCATTGATTATTTGGTTTTTCCCCACCTGTATTTCTGCAACAACAACTGAAAATTTCTGCTTGTGTTATGACTTCCGAAGTAAACATGAATTTATCACTATCAACGACTTTCCGTACTATCAGGCATTCTAGCTCTCTCGTGCCTTAGTTAATAGTTCTAATCGACAAATAAATATAAATACAGTTCCATAGAGAGGAAATGAGTCAATACTGAATATCGTTATTGCTTTTTTTCCATGCGTGATAGCGTCTATTAGCCCTTTGCTTTATTCACGTGAAGTGACAGTGTGTAGACTGACACTTGAACGTTTGAATACGGTATGCGACTAAATTTTTTCATGATCCAACTGTTGAGTGGATGACAAATGAACGCTCTACTGATTCGGCTTCCACTGGACACTGTGTTGTTGTTATTCTGAAGCTGAGTCTAATGCTTGCGCTTTGTTTTTAGCTTTACACGTTTATTTATATTAAAATGTTGAGGCAAGATAACTGGTGTCTATTTGTGATTGTAAAATAATTGAAATGTTTCATTAGTTTGCTATTTGACCGTGCATCATTCGGTGAATGCGGCTGGTAAATATATGAAAACACTTGCATTTTGAATGAATCACGATACATTTAGTGAACCACGTAATGTATGGAGAAGGGCGGAAACAAAAACCCGTGATCTTTAGGAAAAAATATTGGTTCTGAGGTCAAACAATTTAGTTCATTTACACCCACAGTTAAGTTAAAATACTGGTCCCTTATAAGTTCCATTTCATTCACTGCTCTGATTGATGGGCATTCGTAACTTTTCAGTGAAAATGATCTGTCTCTACTTGCGAACCACCAGAGCATTCACCTCACGGTCTGTTTTGTGCCGAGAAGCGTCAACAGTTTCCGTGAAGCGTAACTTCTGACAACAATTATTCATGTTTTTTATTGTCACCCTCATTCCACATCACTTACTCTGTATTTCATTCTCGTCTAAAAATTGTAGAAAAAAGTAACGACGTCCTGGTTGATTAAAGCGTTATGCAGTTGAAACACAATTTTCTTTATATGTGGTTGTTCGCAGATATCCACTGTCATCGGTTTATTTCGGTCTGTGAACTGCGAACGTTGTTAAAAAGATTGCAATGTATTTTTACGTGAAACGCAACAATCGTTTTTTAGAACCATTGAGCTTCACGCTGCTGCAGTCTATTGTTTATTGAAAACGAACAGAAGGATGAGAACAAAACTTCGGATTTCACTAAAAACGATCCGAAATTGTGTGGCTTAAGAATAGTGGTTCTTGTATCTAGTAAGCGATATTCAACACGTGCACTGAAACGAAATCAGTCAGTTTAATCTACTTTAAGAGCTTTGGCCACTATTTATTAATGCTTGCTCAAAGAGAAAAAAAGGAATTCAACTGGAGTGCAAAACTAACCCATTCCATGCTTGCAGATCACAAAATATATATAGCAGCAATCAAACATACAAATTGTATCACATCACAGCTTAATAATGCTTAATTATCCAATTTTCGAGATCACTTTGGACGTGAGGATGACTAAATCAAGGGGAACCTGTGCACAGAGAACGTCATTTTTGGGCACTCCGGGGGCGTTGTGCTGATGAACTGTTAATGCTTCAGCTTGGAAAGCATCAGACCGTTTACACTCTGTGATATTCGGTTACGCATCACATTCAGCGATGTCTAAAAACAGAACGCATATTAGAGCCCAAAATACGCTTTGTTAAGCATTAGTTGCTACCTCCGATCACACCTCTTGGGAAGACCTTTTAGGGGAAGGGTTTTAACTCTAGGTAATATAAATTACATGATGTTCTGTTTCATTTCTGTCAGACTGAATTAACGAACAGTTCTTTGAGACCAGTTGTGACTTTAGTCGATAAGTTCACTAAACGGTAGTGAAAGCTGATTGGTTTCATGTTAACAAGCTCACGTTTCTACCATATTTTTACACTTCAATTCCTGACTGTCTCACTTGATAGCCAGTGCTAAGTAACCGGCAGAAGTCCAGTTTTTGCTTGCCGGGGATACAATGAATTAGAGGTATTTTTCCAACCAGAGAAACCAGAAGAATGCCTTGTAGAAATCAACATTTTATCTTTTTATTTATTTCATGAATATTTCTAGAATACAAAAAGGATGATATTTGGATGGCCCTTATTGTTCCGCAATGTATATGTGTTGATTTCCATTTTGTTGTGTTGCATAGATTTTGTATCACTTGCGATCATCAACTATCCTATTATACTAGATTTTGCGTAATATTTCGTTTTAAACCAGGCGTGTTTTAAGAATTCAAACCGATACCAAGTGAATTATGACGACGATGGCAAACCAAAATTCAAATAATGAAAACCGGTTGACTATAGGCAACCTAGTCCAAATCACTGAAACGAATTACTTAAAACACATTGGCTTAATGACCTTACGCAACAATATGGGTGAGCATTAAAAGTAGTTGGAAGAAAGCATGATAAGAATTGAATCAATGTAGGCACGTACAATGCAGAAACAACGTTGGAAAGAACGTTGCTGGGATGGACCGGTGGAGAATACTAATACTACTGCTGATCACGTTTTTGCGATGAAAGAAGTATTGGTAGTGAAGGGCTTCATTCGTAAATTATGAATGCCGAGTATCTGTAGATGTAGAGGATACAGTACGCCATATGCTTGACATCACGTGCGCAACCAAACTGCATTCCACTCTAATACACAACAATGTTTGGTTATCAAAAAAGAGCTTCAACGGGAAAACTTTTATTGTATGAAATATAAACAGAAGTAAGACGAAATACAAGAGTAAAATTGACTTGAATTTTGGACAAAGTATGCTCTTACATTGGGGATCACATGATATTCTATACGCTTCTGCTCAATCAATGTAGGGTACGTGATTAGGTCCTCATAAGTGGTTAAATAATAATTGAAACATTAAACTATCAAGCATGAATTTAACATACAACAACTTAGTAAATGCACTTTTTCAAGACGGAACCAACCCAGTTGAGTCTACCGTGAGGATTATTTATTTTAAATTGAAATCAGACACAAGCCTGTGAAATGATGGAGTCAACAGGTCGTCAAACATTTGCCCTAAAATCAATTCAATTGTTTATTCATGCAAGGCAATTCCTGAAAATTCTATAACTTCAATCAATAATTAAATCTTATTTTTAACAGCAACAAATAATAAAAAATTGAATATATTTTGGGTAAACAGTGAATGCTCAAGGGTAAGCAAAAACGTAAGAACATATATCGTGCATAAGACGTATCTTTTAGAGCATTACCATGAGATGTCTCACATTAGGCAAACTCCAGTCACTCCACGGAGCTTGAAAGACTTGTGCTTGCGTTCACGTTCAAAGTACAATCAGATGTAAATGATACAGTCTCGCTGAGTTTTCCGTACAAACAAATATGGTGTTGTTCATTGCGTAAAATTGCACCCGTCGATTAGTCTTCTTTGGTTATCATTGGATTTATATTTTAAGACAGAACATGTGGTGATTTCAGTCAGTCAGAACCAAGTTTATTGTATTTTATGCCATAATCACAGGTTGAACTCGGGAATCATGGCTATACAGATCTCATTGGTCTATTTCTTTATCAATTGGTTTATTTTCATTCTTATATAGAGAGATATAAAATGTTTTCAGGTATATTTAGCCTTCATCCATTCAGTATTGTTCTTTCAATATAATTGTCCTTTTGTTCGTTGTACGCTCCAGCAACTAAACTGTGGCTCAATCCGATCACAAGGTGAAACATTGCAACCTGCGTGATGCGAGCTTTTATAGGTTCCGTGGGCGTGGTTGTCTGCGTGAGTAGAAAGGGTAGGACAGGAATAACCACTATGATAAGATGATTCAATACGATTGATTAATGCGAAGTATTATCACATGATATTGGTACGATCGTAGACCCCGGCATAATTGTCGAAAGCATCTTTCTGCGTTTCGATACTGGCACGGAGCTCCGTGATCGAATTTGGCTGCAGATGTGTCTTTTTATTTTGAATAACTTCTACAGTTTACCTCATTAAAAAACTGCAATTTGCTCATCGTGAATAATGGAAGAGTATACCTTGTACCAATTGAATGTGTTCCACTTCTTGGAAGTCGTAGTCATTGTTCGAAGAAAGTACATTCTGTTCTTTGGTTTGTGTGGCTGTTCTATTCAGTAAACAAATCGGCATCAGGCCTGGTTGAAATGATTAAACGTTTGATGGACGCAGGTTACCTTACCACTGCAAACATTACTACAATTGTCAGCATTATAGCAGTCTTTGTTTTAAATGAATAGTGTATGAACAAAGATGGCTTGTACTCGTCGTTCATCCTACATGTATGTCGAAAGATATGTATGTAGAGGTCAGAATTATGGGTACATCCGCAGGGTGAATTACCATAAATATCTACGTATATACAGTGTTACAATTAGTTTTGTGATGCGCTTTAGTTCAACACCCAATAACTATATATAGCCAACATTTGTTCTACGCTACAGTCTATGGTGCGTGATTCATACCTTCACCCTACATTTAATCATCGTCAACTGTAAGTATTAGCATTGGGTCCGTCTGTATTTGCGTGACCTATGACAGTATAAATTAGTGAAACTTCAAGAGAGGAGTATGTGGCTCGAATTATGTGAAAAGATTACTCACTATGCAGTCAAGGTGACCAAACCGGTATATCGATGGTACCAATGTTTCCATCGTTTGTGTGCGCGCCCCTCGATTGGTTGCATTACACTTACCCGCTCTCCTTCACATTGTTGGAATTTTCACGTTTTTACTCATTACCATTCATCGTCTCCACTAAAGGGATTGCACTATTTGTCTCATACGTGCCAGATCATCTTCTGATGATTCATCAGCTTTGTGCAACTTCAATTTATCACTGTCCAGGTTGGACCGAAACTCGCAAACGTGCATGATAGCAAGCTGCTCTTAACCACACTCCTTTGGCTAAGATGCCTTTTTCCTCATTGGTCAGCTGCAACACTCCTTCCCTGTTACCAAAATGTCTGTCAGGTAATCCCTCGGCTTCAGTAATATTCCAAAATCTTTGAATGTTTCCTCCGCTTTAGGTATGGTGACATAACAACAAGCTTATTCAGCGAGCCACACCCCCAAAGGACAACTTTTATCTTCTGATATACATTTTTAGTTCTCTTAGTATGAGGGATGATGCGTAAGTAATTTATAACCACATAATTTATCAATTTATTTGAGCTATAAAATTTCATTAATTCGCTTATTTCTTGAATAAAAAGAGATAAGCTGTTTAGAATACGTGAGTTCAACTTAATAAACACTAATGAAACAGGAATAACTCGGAAAGAATAAATTTCCGTGCTGTTTTGCATAAAATATTTCACAATTCTTAGTTGTAGCCTTTGAACTACTATAAATGTTATTGCAACAGTCAAGGTCACTCAAATTTAAGCAGTGATACAAGAGAACTAAAAAATTGAAGTGTGAGACACACTTTGAAATAAATGCTGAAATGTATTTTCAAATCGAGAGTCATGTTGCACGAGTCTGATCAACACGTGTATTTCACTGATGAAAAACAAACCATTAGACTTGGGAAAACTTTATCTAAACTCTTAGTCAACAATTCCGGAGTTCTTATTGAAGCACTGCTATCTCTATAGATTTTTACACGTAGATTTGTTTTTCCTGCGCATGTGATGAAATATGCAAATGATCTTGTGCTATACCAACCCATGTCTTCTTCCCCAATCTAAGCCCCTTCCCCGACAAGTGTTCAAGTTAGGTGATTCTTCTCTGTATCCAGGCTAAGTTAAAAATACAGTAAATATGTCGAACATTTATATAGCTTTGCACGCTATTCAAATCCGACAGACCCTACAGTGAAAAAAAACTGCGGCGACCATCATTTGAAATTAGAAAGCTCGGCAGTTTCGCGCAACCTGGTCTGTTATCGCTAGCCTTCTGTATTATTCTCCCCACCTTACATTACTATTACCTAGTTATTTCCCTTGGCTTATTTACCAGGATTTCACAGTATTACGCCGCAGTCTCATTATCATGTGTCGCTTTCGTTCTGCTCCTGGTAACAAATTGCCTCGGAAAATTTGAGAGTGAAACAACTTCCCGTGCCATATTTGCGGAGAGGATTCTTACAGATCTTGACTATCCATTAGACGTAGAACTCATACGCTGTCGTTTCCATTCCTCCACATGCTCTCAATTTGGCTAAATTGCATTACGTATAAACGCTTACCGAAATTCGCATATACCCTAGCCTGCACTCACAAACAAAGAGAGGGTAAAATATGAACTGCGTCATGACCTTGGACTTTAAAACGTTGCTGTCTGTAAACATTTTTTTCTCTTTGGTGTTTGGCGTGCATAGCTGTTTTCAGTGAAGTGTAAGCTTTAGTGCTTGCGAAAGTTGTACACAATGCACAAAACAGATTTGCCCTTACTTTAGGTAAAACGGAATCACGTATGCATTTAGGGATGCCAAACAAATTAGATGATCATTAATTCCGTGGTTAATTTCACGCTTCGTGTCTCACGCGCATTCCATATTTCCTATTCTCTCAGAATTGTTCCATCTTTATGGCAGAAAAGCGGATGTTGGATAAANAAACAATGAAGTCCAGGAGAAAAGAAGTGATTTGTGAAGTTCTTCGTGCAGAAGTCTCTAATTTACAAGCGATAAAAAACAGTAGATTCTTACAAGTGATCTATGGAAATCATGAGAATAAGTGAGTTACTATTTATCAACCTTCAAACAGTATATTAGGCAAAGCAGTTTATCTTTATTCTGTTTAAAAAATACGAAGCACGTTCTGTGAACACCCTAGTAATTTCAACATTTAAAATGCAATCTTACATGTAATTATAAACGTGCGTGTACACTTACCACCTCAAATGAAATGGTCACCAGTAAATTCTGTTTGCACGTATCGTGTACCATCTTCAGTCTTCTTCTAAGGGTTATATCTGATCATGTCAAAAGTTCCATATCTTTTTTCAGCGACTATATCACTTTCATCACGGAACCTGTGTCAATGAGTCTCGCCGACATGCTGGAAGATAGAAAAGTAAGCGTTTTTCTGCGGTATGCTGATCACTTGATGGTTTTATAATCACTTTAAAACGTTTTAACTATTCCCTTTTGCAGCTACTATCGCTTTCATAATTTTCTCCTACTGATTCGTCATTTACGGGTTCTTTCAGGAATAAATTCATGGAAGCACAGTTTATGAATGAATGGAAACAATAAATGTACAAACGACAGATAGCATTAAAATATTTAGGAAGCGGAACAACTGGATTCTTGTGTAAGCTCGTGATGTTTCCACGCCAGTGAACCTAAAATGCTCATGCTTTTTGTGGCAGTGATTATACAAAGTTTTTCCCGTTAATACAATTTGCTGCATCAATGATTTTTTATTATGATTCGTCTTACGTGAATACCAACATTTGTTAATTGTAAAAATAAAAATAAACTGAGATCGTTTGCAGTTCTCGTTTTCACTGTTGTTTCTCTAATTACAATGTTTTTATTCAATTTTAGAATTATCCTTTCACCGAACTAGACGTCGTCTTTGGTGTTTATCAGGTGAGTTTTAAACCGTACTTTGTGATTAAGTGACGTCAATTTAGAGTTTTGTCCTCTTAAATAAATTATCACCTTATTGCTACATGAGCGCTCGGATAAAGAACATGGAACTAAATAACACGGTGTAAACCACACAAAATTGTTTGTCAATCGTTAGAGTACAGTTGATAGCTTGGATGCAATTACTTTTTGAAGGTTCTGAGAAGATGTGGGAAATAGAATACAATATAGAAACACTTTACGTGTACAAGTACAAGATGTTTTAGTCAGACATGGAGTTATATTCGTGGACATGACCAAAAACAATACGGGCATGGTTTGTTGAGATCCTCAGAGAAGCGATATCAGATAATCATTCGGGTATTGGTAAACAGTAAGCAGGATAAATAGCTTATACCAATCAATTCAAGAAGTGCTTGGGAGTGAAACCAGGTATTCTGAAATGAGATGGAAATACATAAGTTGGGAAACACAACACTGTGAAACAAAGTGCTATTTGAGATTTAATTGTATCAAGAGGAGTAATTCGTGACGAGCGGTCTAGAAAAATCTTTTTAAAGTTTTCGGTTAATATTTAAACACTTAAAATTTTGAACGTAGACATCTACTAAACTATCTGTTGTTTTAAGATTAAAAAACATCGGAAATGATAAGGTCGTAGTGAAGTTCAACTATTCAATGATGATAACAGGCGAGAGAAAAAATCAATGCACTTGGAAACGATCAAATGGAACTTGTGATGATCTCAAAGTCCTGCTACCTGGTATTGTGATTTCATCAGCTTTCTTTGTTAGGAAAAGTGCTGATCAAATTGGCATTTTTGCGGAACAATGTAGGAGTGAGATTAGATCTACAGCAATGGAAAGAATGAGATGAAGGAAACTGAAGGGATTGAGACAAAGGTCGAAGGCCTGAATCAAGCATGTAGGAACACATTTAAGGCTAGGGTGCTAAAAGTGATCGAGATTCGGGTTTTTATCAGGCATTTGCTCAACGTTTAAAAGTTATCACAGTCATTCATTTTATCAACCAAAACGTAAATGTGTTGCAGTGATCGATTTGGTTATATTTGATAGATTTTACTTTTACCTTAGATAATGACTGTGAAGTGAATCAATAATAGCTGTATGATGTCTCGGTTTCCTGGTCGTGGAGTTATTCTTTATAGGAGTATATGAATAAAATTATATTGCACACCTACTCATAATTGAAAGCAGGTAATAACGAGATAAGCAGGAATCTGAGAGAAGTGACAAAATCAAGTTTTTTCTGTAATCCGTTGAGATTCAGAAAAAATAAACTGAATTTATATTTGCTGTTAATTCACTTTCTTTCCTTTTTCCTAAAAAGATTCATTATGTAATATGACGTACCTGCTGTATAAGACCTTCCTTGCGTGTCGTAGGTTGATTGACGAAACGGTCATTTGGTTTGCACTTGTCTGTAGGTACTAAACCAAATACAAATTTCATAATCGTTCTTCAAAAGGTCGACTTGTTCTACAAATTCATCTGGTAGGAGCAGCATATAAGAATTTTTACAACCATCAATTATTTTAAGGTACATACATCTAATCATGGCCAGTTGTATGGAAAGTGAATTGAAAAGTAAACCGTTATCTTTTCCTTGTCGCGAAATAATCTAGTTTATTTATGGTAGTGTCACCTTAAGCAATCGTTAAGCGCTGTTCTTTTGACAACGATTAAGCGTGGAATCCCGTATTCCTGGACCGTTTCGGAGCTGTGGCTGTGCACATTTGTTGTAAATAAATGAACAAATCTGTTGTAGGTAGAGATAACATTACCCTTTAATTATGGTTTTGAATGTTCTCGAATGAAAAGTTGCTCAATTGAGCTGAAAAGCAAATCTGTTATCCATGAAATTTTCAACAGAAAAAGGTTCGTTAAAAATCATGGCAGTACCTAAATGTTACTCCTATTTTCTGAAAATTTTCATACATTCTTGTCACACACATGGATAGAGGTTTTTGACTGGTATTAATAAATAATTACACAGTTGAAACACGTTTTGACTTTCCATAGAAAATTTTATTTCTTTCATGAGAAGGACACTTAGATGTATTATCGCTTTAATTCAAAAGTTATTCCAAACCATGCTTCTAGTGAATAGCTAAAGAAATACAAATATAAAGTGGAATAGATGCTACAAAAGCATTCTAGAATCATAGATGAAATTGATTCAATGTTATCTTGAAACAACGGACAGACCTAATAATTGACAAAGATCGAAGCTACTGAAACAATAAAGCAATACAAGTAGTTTATCAAACTAAACTGCCTGTATAAATCAGCAAGACGCTGCATTAGACGTGCCCTGGAGTAAAACGCAGCAATGTTTATTACTACACGACAATATCACATTTCATACCGCCCTACAGTGTAGAGTACTTCCTCAATAAATACGAAACATTATTCCATTGGGATTACATCCTCATTCTACAAATTACATTTTTCATGTCTTGTTTCACACCTCTTACACAACAAACAGCTGACAGATGCTCTGCGGTTCTTGCACAGCACACAAGGCATGATGCACGGCAATATCAACCCGGGTTCCATTCTCATCGTCCAACAGGGTCTGTGGAAGTTGGCCGGATTGAATTTTATGGAGCGTATAGTAGACACAACCAAGGTGAGCACAACTTACAAATTCATTAGTTGTTTTAGTTGTAATTCATTTTCCCATTTGCGATTGTTATGATCAACCTGGATTAGTTGATAATGCCGCCAAGGTCGTTACACCAGTTGGTAATATGATGACAGTTCGATTCCGTTTGAATTTTCTGTTAGATAATCCGCTGCAGATACTAATTTCAGCTGTAATTCTTTAACTGTCAACAAGTGAAACTTACAAAATGTGGTATTGGTGGTTATCCTTCTGAGTTTTCATTTGTGTTTTCTTTCAAAAAATAATTCAGCGCCAGTGTATAGCAGACGTGCTTATTCAACCAAAGTAGAACTTTAAGTGAGCACTCTAGACATCTTATCAATTTATGAGCGTGGGTTATATTTTTTCAGTGAAAGATGCAATTCCAGAAAAGAATAAGTCAAATTGCAATCAAGTGAATATTGAAAATGAATGAATAATGAAAATATCATCAACATCCTGATCTTATCCAAACTACTGAGATGAGAACGAAACCTACATGAACTCGTAGTAAAATGCTTGGTGTGCGATAAACGTCAGATATTAACAATCTAGCAAGCACAATTTGTAGTGGAACCAATATTTAGAGCATCAAACTGAATGCATTTTTCAGAGCCTAGCCTAATCTTTTTGAACTCATTCTTTCAGCTGTGTTTGTGGCGTAACGTGCAGCAGGCGAACGACTAAGACATGTCTAAATGAGGTTAACACCACTCTACACACTGACCAATCACTAATCAGCAGAAAAGAATCTCAAATGAAATGCGTTATTCTCACAGCCAGCATTCACAGGCAGTCAAGTTTATCTAACGGCTACCATTCAAACCAGTTGGCTTATTATATTATCCCTTTCGGTCTATTGCGGAGGTAATCAGCGTTATTCGATCACACCTAACCTACATGATTAAAAAAAACTATCTCAGAACACAACTAAAATGATCGCAAATCAGTAACAATTCATCAAGAAACAATTGTGTAGAGATATCACTATAGGCGTGCGAAAAATGACTGTGAGGCTTCATTTGTATTCTCATCTCCAGCCAAAGATGATTACCCTGATCCCGTTGGCAAGCTATCCCTTAAAGAAATCCATTCATCTCGAGATATCAGTAGATTTATTACCAAAACCAATTTCAAGGAGCATTTTAGTCGTCATTTGTTCATCACTATCTGTATTGTTAATTTTACAAAACGATTTGGGGTGTGATATTTACCATATTGACTTCGCTTGCCCAGTGAAAGATTCCTGGTAGACAACTATGACATTGTCCTGCATGAAACCACGCTTCTCCTCGCGAGTTCGATTACTTTTCATTAGTTCAAGTTTTTGGTTATCAAGTGCAAAGGACAGGTGCTCGTGATCATGGGTTTTATCCCTTCTATTACTAAGCACGTATCAGCAGACATATCAATGAAATGTCAAGTCAATTCCTGGGGAACCCTGAAAACATCAATCACTACAAAATATTGAAAAATGTAAAAGATCCGTGAATGAAAAGAACCACAACTAACTTTTTCAATCAGGCCGTGTCCCTATAACGGAATGCATTTCATGAGTGTTGCAATATTTATTTTTAAACGTGGGAAATAAAGTATTCCAGCGCTTTAAGATCACAGCTGAAAATACTCCCCGTGTATATTTGGTGTTTTCAGGTTTCTCCGAAGTTTACTGGGTGTTCAGCCAAACTACCCAGGGCAGCACAACCCAATCTTGACTTTGTTGCCCCAGAGGCCCAGTTGCACAACTCCATGTCTCCATTGGCCGATATGTTCTCCGTCGGGATGGTGTTGTGTGCCATTCACAACGAAGGGCATTCGCTTATCGAATCAGAGCAGAATCCCACAGTTTATGTAAGAAAGTTGACTGAAGTAAGTCTCATAGAGAAAACGTACGGCAGCCAAAAGTCGGGTTTAGGTATCCCGATGGTGAATTTTTGTCAGGTTTCTATTCTTCTTGAACGTGCACATACTAACATTTGTCACTTGAAACTGTTTAAGGTTTTGCGAATTTAAAATACATACTAATTTTATTTTGTTGCATCCATGCTGTTTGGTATTCGAATGTGCTCATTCTAAGCGATTTATAGGGATGGATTCGATGTTACTCTGTAACTTTGGTATTATTATTAGAAGTGGAGAATACAATTATCACATCCGAAACGGAAGTTGGTTGAGTGGTTTTCCTCACAAACACACACCTATCAGATAAGCCATTTATTCTGCCCAATGGTAATAGTATCACTTTCGAGAACGTGTTACAGGTCGTGCTTCACAGAAACCGGTAGTTGTGTGATGCGTGTAGAACCAAGCCGGAAACTTCATAACCAAAATTGATAGTTTATCATTCTGTCACATGGTTTACAGTCTGAATACGTGTTTACTGAAAGTTATTTTCGGAGCACCGCAAAGTTGAATCTCATTCTGTTGTATCGAAACGCAATAGTGTTTGCATGTACTAGAATCAAATTTTGGAAAATCATAATTTATTCAGACCACTCTCTTGTTAAAACACCTATGATCGAACTGATGACGGCGAAAATTTCTTTTGCAGGATCAGATTAGTGGGAAAGGAAAATCATAACGAAGCCTCCATACCATCCTTCCCAAATGAAGAATATGAAATGCACGTAGACGTCAAAAATATCAATGTTGCTGGTTGTTTATAGTATCTTCTTAAACATGAAGTCTTCGCAAATCTGTTGGTTAAATAAACTGTACACCTTCGGGTGTAGGGTGAATGGTAGTTTCGCAAAATTATTGAGATTCATCTCCTGCTCAAAATGTATTGTGATAGAACCATCTCAGGGAATAGGCTCAATAATCATTTTTTCGACGTTGTAGCTGAGACCATGCAGAGCGTTTGGAAGAGTGTTGTAAATGTGAAGACTCAATTTACTTTTCTGCTTAGGTCCAGCAATTTCATCAACTGATTGCCGATATAAGTGCCCCGGGTGTTGCCACTGTAAAAGTGTTGGACAAACTGCCTTTTGGAGTACTGATAAAATCAGATTTAATCATCTTCCGTTCGAACAGTTCACTCAAAGTAGTTAAATATTCATTATCTTTAACTCTGCTTAAGTTGAGTTATTAAAGAGATGTAAGTTGACCAGGAAATTCGCTTATGATTTCGAGTGTATTACTGTTTAAATCAATGTTATTATTCATATCGAAAGTTGAATAAAGTTTACCAGTGAAGCCACTATGAACGAGAAACCCTGAAAATCAACATTGAATCTGCTTTAATTAGCTTCAAGCGGTTCCAAGTGCCTCAGGTTTGTTAAACGCTTAGAGGATTCGTCCAACGCTAGCCACATTAGACTTGCTTCACTGAACAAAGGATGACACCCGGTTTGTCTACTCTCCCCACTCCTTCAGGCCATGCACCGTGAGACTGTTTCGTTCAAATAATGCTAAGATGACAGAACTCACTCTAAGTTGGCTGATGCCATCGTTCGACGTTATTCTTTTAAATAACCGGCTATAAAGTCATACTCAAAAACCGCTTTCATGGATGAAACTTTTAATAGCAATACATAGGACAATCTAATACTTATACAATTATCTGTGTGTCATACTCCGATTCCTTCTGCAGGTTTTATAAGTGATTAGGCTGGAATTCGAAAGGATGTTTACTCTGCATGATCTGAGGTAGGTTGGTGACAAACATGAAGTCACATGAGTTCGATTTCCTTTTGTGTTCTGTCCTGATTCGCATCCGCGATAGGGTTAAACGGAGAATAAATGATTTAAAGAAAATACTTTCCAATAAAAAGCTGTTTCCTTTTTTGTTGTGTATAAAATAAAATTTCGTCATATCGCCTGTGGCAATAACATAGAGAACTAATCATACAATAAAGTTAGGTGAAGGTATTCGACTGTTATTACCCGTAGAAAAGTGAAACCGCCGCCGGAATACTTTCGGAAAATACCTGCTGGGTACAAGCGCAAGTTTATTCCCAGCTTAGATGCTCCCGCTCTGCTATTAAATACAGGAAAATGATGCCCTGCGTCAGGAAGAAAAACAAATGCATCTTTCACTTGTGGAAGTGATTCATTTTTTTGCATGGCACAATTAAGGCTCGCTCGTCAGTGGAGAAATGCACCGCCGCATTTGTCGTGAGAATATGGCTGAATAGGTGAACTCCAAATTGTTGCCTCTTCTAAGAACAGGTCTGAATGGCGAATCAGTGCTAGAACTATGTTGAGTGTCTATCAAGTGGACAATGGATGTTGTTATGAACCTAACGGACAATTGCGAATACGATCAATGGGGTTGTCCGCAGCACTGGCTGAGAAATGTGAATCGTATGCTGAGATAGCGTCCAGTTGGAGAGCAACAAACAGTTGCCCTTATGAAAAAAATGGTGCACTTATTTTGTATCCTCTCGGAACTCAACCAGTTGTAAAATAGCTCGTTAGCATAACTCAGTACTTTGGCATTCTGCAAGAGCAAAACTCCTACATTTGAATGATGATATTATCAGTGAGGAATGAAATCGGAACTGAAAAGAAAAGCAGAACAGAAAAGCACACAAAGATATAGGTAGTTAGGCTTTTCGTTTATTGAATCGAAAATATACATAAAGCGAATGTCTACTCCTACCACTGTGATAGTAACAAGCAAGGAGTGTAACTAGAGTTTACACTATCTGCTGTTCATTACCAAATGCAATGTGCAATGGGAAATAAAACATGGACAAAGAAAACAACGAGATGTGCAGACAATTCCAATTCTCTCACACTCCGGGTAAGTTGGAGGAATCGAATAGTTATATAAAAACTACAAAGAATTAAAAATAATTCCATTCAGATAAAGTAGTCATAAATGATGTTATTCAGTGGAGTGTACATTTGATATTTCACTCAAGGACAGAGATATGTTGAAAAGAAAAACAGGTGGGGTAATACTGGAATTGACAGTGAAATTCGGGCCACAAAACTTGGCCGTCTTTCTCTTTATCTCTGTATGCGATAATCATAAAAATAGATGAATAGATCATATTTTATTGCTTTTTACTACTGCTTGATTAACAGTTGAAAAATATGTATTCAGCTTTCGCATATAAATTTGAAAGAATGGTTCCGGAATGCTAAACAATAAACATCTCCATGCATCAAACTTGAGATAAGCTCACTTGATCCGTTACACGTTTTTCTCCTTTGAATCTCCCACATGGATTGCGCAAAACCAAGTAAAAAAAACACGCCGAGGAAATCCATCCTAATCTCGGAATAAGCCTAGCTGGTGACATGTTTGCTGTAAATGAGACATGAATTGTTTTGCTTGCAATCCAACCAAAACTAATCAACGGAGCTGATGCAAATTATCTTTGTTTTTGCCGGAATGCAGATTAACTAACTCTTTCGTCAATTTGTGATTTTTAACATTCAGATGCCGATGAAATTTGATAAAATCAGTGAACGCCTCCCAAAAGCTTTGGTGGAACCCGTGCGCAAAATGATCAGCCAAGATGTTCGTGATCGCCCAACTTCACAATTGTTCGCACTAGTAAGTCAAAAACGTCGCTGTGCATTCTGATACCAGGTGCGTTGAGAAATCTTGTAGTTTTATCCCCATGAGTGGTATGGTTTTTGGCAGACTTTTGCGATAAATGGCCGTGTTCAGTGTATTGAGATTTATTGATCGAATGAAAAATGTTAAGAGTAATGATAATAACAATGTATGCCTCAAGCACAAAACACACCTCGATGAAGTATACCATTTGTAACAACGGTCAGTTTACCTCATTCTTTTATTCGCAAGTATTCCTTTATTATTAATACTTTTCTCCAATGTATATAACTTTCATTTACTTTGTTGATTATGATACGTTTGCCTTGTTTTAGAGATCTATTACGCAAGTATCTATATCCAAGTACAAGTATTGATCAACTTCATTAGCGTCGACTTTCTTTGCAATGTTGAAAATTCCCTTGAACCATCTTTTGAGGTAACGCAACCTAAATTATCAGAATAACGTTGGTAGCAGCTGACAACTTCTACCTCGAAAGTAGTAGCAAAGTTATGGAATGGAATGAAAAGAGTTATTCCGTCCAGATATTTATGTAAAGCCATATTAAAATGTTTTTTATTCAACCATAGTCTTATAATCTCCAAACGTTTTGTATATAATACAACTAAAAAATAGAACAAGGAGTGGCGAACAAGCTCGTTTTCAGTGATTCGTAGTCATGCCAAATACATCACAATAAATATTACGCTGTTTATATATAAATCGGTATTCAATCATAAAAAACGTAAACAAATGTTTCGGGAAAGGGAAAATAACCTCGTGGGTTATCTGGGGCTACGTTCATCTTGGGACCGGATATGGAATTCTCAATGATCGCATGATTGTTAGGTCATCCGATCGTTGGGACCACTCGGAATACGGGGTGTATAGGGGGTGGGCCAGGGGAGCNGACGGAATGCCTCGGTCACATTCACAGTGTGATTTGTTTCAACTAGGTGTAAAACCACTGCACTAGTGAGTGACTTATTCGTTCCTGTGTTCCTGTGTGGTGTTCACGGATTTG
>UZAN01039697.1:38927-50344 GCA_900618425.1 Echinostoma caproni
ACAATCCTGAATGGAAGATTTGAGTTGGTTATTTTCGAGTTTCGCCATGAACACATCGGCAGACAACGGTCCTAGAGGTGATCCCATGGCCACACTATCCTTTTGTCGATAAATCTGCTCGTTGAACTTGAATTGGACGTTGTATGTGCAAAAATAAAGTAGTCGTTCCAAGTCTTCCAAAGGAAGGCCTATCTCAACATTGTTACTTTGTACGTAACTACACAGGTATTCGATGGTTTCGCTGATTGGAACATTGGTGAAGAGTGAGCTAACGTCCAATGGAAGCATTGTCCGACCCATCAAGTTTAAGTCATGAATGCTGTTCACAAAAGTGAATGTGTCTCGTACGCTGTGTTTCGCCAATCCAATTCTTACGGGTTCTAGTAATTCTAGTAATCACTGAAAACGAGCTTGTTCGCCACTCCTTGTTCGATTTGAAAGTGTGCTCTGTGGGACTGTTTAGATAACTAAAAAACATTAAAAAATGATAATTGAATATCATATATATATTTTCAATAGGGGCGTAAAGTTGTCTAAACAAACTTTATCGCCATGGTAAAGAAGACAATAATCATTGCGAAAGCTGAATTTGGACTGCCGTGTCGTGAGGTGTGCTGCTCGTTGAATAGTTATCTTGAATTTTTACCCTAAACGAATTAGGCATAAAAACGTGTTTAGTAAAACCAAACACTTTCAAAGGAAAACGTGTAATTGACAATATCAAGCACTACGTACTGTACCTAGCGAGTGGTTGTCCGAGCTGAGGATGCGGCATATACTGGAGGCAACGGACGGGTACCGTAGGTATCCCCAGTTAATTCCTCCAAGTGATTCAGAATAAAGAACACAAACTGGAAAAAAAGAGATATCAATATCTGTGTCATGCAAATAATTTAATGCCATAATAACGTTCAGAATTTATTCGATAGACCTTCAGTAATCGTACAAATTATGAGATCAATTCACGCTTCCTTTTACGTAGTTACCAGTGCAATACCAGACTGATGTAGACGTCGTCTTGCTGACAAAGCAGGGCTTTTGGCGCTCGATTGCTATAGTCCCTTGCAAATCGCTGCAGCCGTCCGTTCTGCGGGTGTGTGTGTGTGTAAAGAAGCCGAAAAGAAGTTCTGAGGTCGGTTTGGTAGCCAGTCTGCAGCAGATATCGAGCAACTGATGATGCAGTTGTTCTGTGCGGCTGGCTTTATGGGATGATTGTTTAAACAGCCCTCAATCTGATCCGTTCGCGTTCAACCCATGCTGGTATATGTTCTGCCACTCCGGTAAACAGCTGCCTCTCTGTTCTGCCCGTCAACTGAAATTCATAGATTACGTGTGGTCTGGCGGTGATTTCACTAAGGGCTTCGGGATCTGGGTTGTAAAGCAAACGACCGGAGTTGCAGGAAAATATGTGCGGGTACCGATCCCACTGGTCGTCTTCGAACCAGTTGGCCTACATCGTTAACTTTGAACGGCAGTTGAATGAGAACGTCAGATTTTGGTACTGTCATCCGCCAGGTCTTGTGTTCGGCTTGCACATTGTACCTTTGTATTAACATCACTGGGTATCAATTGAGCTTTAGAGTTTCCGTAAGTCAAATTAGCTCACTCTGGTCATTATCCGAGTAAACAACTTTCTAACTCGATCAAACAGGGCACTCACGAGACCTCGTTTGTATTGGATTTGAGCGAAACTCCCAAAGTGCATATACTCGCCGGTCCACGTGGATTTTCGATGCACGAACCTCAAAACAGTTCACCCTGGTTATTGCCTGATAATAATATCTAGAAATGGGAGTGTCTTGTTCTGCTCAGCTTCCATAGTGATTTAAATGTCCTTGTGAAGTGAATTCTATTCAGCTAACAAACTCTCGGTCCATCCGGCGTTTTGGGTGATTATCAACTTGCCATCTACTTATCTCCAATAGAGTACGATGCTGTTTGTTGTCCTACTGGCTTTGTTCTCCAAACTAGCAGTGAATATGTCAGCTAGACTAGAACGCAATGGGCTGCCTATAGCCACGTTATCGAGTTGTCTAAATTGCCAACTTCCAAAACTGAAGTATACATCCGTTGTGCACAGAGTAAGTGGGCGCTTCAGGACAGGAAGCGGAATGCCTAACTGGATTTTTTCTTCAAAAGGTAGTCAGAAATGATTTGTATAGTTTTCACAACAGGCACATTGGTGAACAAACGAACGACATCAAAAGATGACATATGACAGTCATTTACGTTTATCTCATCAGGAACCTTTACAGGTTCGAAACTGTCCTTCAAGGATTAAATTCTAATGGATTTCCACACCAGCTCCTGTATTTTAACGAGCCACTTGGCCATATGGTGTTGTGGAGAATTTTGCATGGACATGATCGGTATCCTGGGTTTAGCAACTGCATAGTTAACTGCATTAACTAGTGGTCAGATTTATGTTAATTTTATTGATTGTTCAACCATATAGATCTCAAAGGAATTTTGTGCAACCTGAATAATACAACTATTTATCTTTCGATAGACTCTATATCGCTGGCAGTATAAAATTGTAAACCTCTGCTTGCAAGCCATACGCGAGATATTAAAAAACAATAATTTATTTTCTTTGATGATTTCAATTTCCACAATTAGCTGAAAGTTTTCAACGAGCCGACAGTGCTCTCGTACGAAAGTTTGATCACATTGGAAGATCGTTCTTTGAACCAAAAAAAGGAATTCTTCAATCGCTTCTCAAAAGTTGTCCCAGAATTTGAAACAGTAAGTCTCCACAAGATGGATAGACTTTTGAATTAATGTAATGCGGTTTATTCGTGTCCGTGTGGCTTGCAACAAATCAAATTAATGAATGGAAATTATAAACTAAGAAAGCATTCAATGATGGGAAATAAAAATTAGGCAAAACAACCGGTTGTTCAAAACTGGAACGTCTCTCCGGAGGAAAATGTATAAACAAATGAATGTAATCCACCTGAATGTTTTGAAAATCTCAAATGATTGGAATATCCATGTAAACGGTTAGAGCGACATGTTTGATCCTAATTGCCGATTCCACCACAGTTGTTTATTTCTTCAGTTCCGTCATGCCACAGATAAAAAGCAAGACAGTAAATTTGCGCCTACTGTTTCTTACTGAAATTCATTCACCATTTATGTGCAACGCTTAGCAAATCACATCTTAACGTCAAATTTTGTGCATACCGGTGTGGAAGAAGTCACGCTAATTATACGGCTATTCATAGTGACCACCATAAAAAGATAACGCAGTAAACTTTCGAGCACACATAACCGCGGTTTTGTTCTTACTCAGGGGATAATTTTCTCAAACAAACCAACAAGAGAGACTAATACAGCAAAACGCAGTTCCATTGCAATATGCCGTGTGAGAACAAAGGTTACCAGCTAATCAAGTTTGACAAACGAGGATTTGGAGTGAGATAGAGTCGGATGCAAAGGAGCTGAAGGTGCAGCCATAATCGAGTTGCACACACAGCCATTTCGGGTGTAGTATTGATTAACAACGAAGTTGACCATGGTTGCTTTCGAATCGATTCTACATCTTTTTATAAAGAAAGTTTCATCAGGTCAAGGGTCTTAGAAAACCCGTCAGAGAGGTCAGTGAAAGAGTATTCGGTCCAGCGAAACAAAATACGAAAACGAATTAAATCAGAAATTGTATTCAGCGAAATCATCGTATATCGTAAATATACTGAACTTAATAATCTCTGCGCAGACAATATCAGATTAGTGGAAATAAAACGTCCAAGTTCGTTGATTTGATGGTAGTGATCAATTGTTTGGAATGATAACATTACATAAGTAGATGTCATACTGCGAATAATGAATACGTCAATTTCAACATATTACAGGGATGTATTGAAAGATTTCCACCGTCAGACTACAAAAAGGAAAACTTTTACGACAGTCTGAAAAAGTATACACAGGTGCGTTTCTGTGGTATTTGCATGAATTCATTCAGCAGGATAGATATTTGTACATGAAGAACTATGGAGCCATTATTAGGAACTAAAAGAGAAACCTCGAAAATGGGATAAAGCGGAGTCCTGCAAAGCTCGCCATTTCACATAAATAGTAAACACACTAATATCATTGGAACTTGTGATCTGTCATCCATGATCATAGATTCACTTAAACAAATCAAGATTTTGATGTAATCGCTGACTAAATTGGAAAGTTAAATTGTAAGCTAACTCGGCAAACAACTTTAAGAAACGGTAAAGCGGATTGATTTGTTTTCTATGAAGACTATTTTTTGAAAAAACATCCCCATATGGGGAAAACAGTCATGTGTTACTTGTTGGCGCACTGCTTTTGTGAATTACCATCTATTCTTTTAAAAATTTTAATCATTTGTACTTCTTCTTGAGTATACGAAAATACAGTCTTCAGGAAGGGCTCAAGCGGCCAGTCCAAGGGCTGCTATATAACAAATAATGAAGAAAGACAGGCAATAGTGATAGGATTCGAACACATGTCCTCTGGGGTGATAATGGTTGGCGTTATCATCGGGCCACCACCAAAAATACCCTTCTAATTTGTTTCAGAAATTAACCTAACCTGCGTGTGGCATTCAAAGAGGGACCTAATTAGTATCTATGGCGTAATGCATATAACAGAATCAAAGGCAAACGCGTTTGTTATGTGCTACCACAGGAAAGGGGCTTCGATTCATCGTGATATGAAGTCACAAATGTTGCAGTTAAGGATTTAGGAACACATAGTATTATTTAAAACAGTTACCTTAGGGCGGTGTCATTGACGCACGCTATCGGAACCATTCCTGTGACGATATCTGCAAGTGAATCTGTAGCACCGATTGTGGATTTCTTTCAACAGCAAAACTGGATGCCATTGGACTATTCATTTCAGTATATGAACTTTTTGGCACTGCAATTAGTGTAATTTAGCTTTGAAATATTTTTCACTCAGTACATTTTAATCCGAACAGAGCTTATATTTGAAAGGTTGTTGTAAGCATTATACATAGCTAATGTCTGCAATAGCTTTCCCGATTGCGACATTCCAAACATAAATTCCTGTTACAAGACACAGAGGTAAACAGTCTGACGTGCTTTCCGGTGGTGAAGTAAGTGACACTTACTACCCGTGAAGTCTGATGTTCGATTATGTGTTGATGGTTTCGTACCGCAGATGAGGCCTGACGGACAGGGGTACCATGCATCCCGGGTTTTTACTTCATGCTTCGTTTACTCCATGCGTGGTACATTTCACATTGGTAATCTAATGAAATTATTGATTGCACTCATATCGGAAACTATATTATTCCATCTCCTAAAGAGCACTGACAGATACCAGCCAAATAAAATTCGACAAGATGTAATGCAGATAGCAAATATAAAATTTCAGTTTGAGTTGATACCAATAAGAACAGATGGTTGGAAAACAGTAGAAAAAAACAGAAAATGTTTTGGGAAAATAAACTACTTATAATGAGCTCTCTTTTCATTTGTTTTACCAAGACAAAGCAGTCATCTTTGTAGTACTGTTAGGGTTTTGATACCTTCGTCATTATATTATTATATTAAATCATATTATTATATTATTATTCATCAATAAATAATCATCGAACAGGTCACAAAGTTAATTTCCGCATTGAACTTCGAATTAACCAGACCATATTTACCACCAGTAAAGCAGAAAATAGTTTTAGAAGAAAAATGTTTGAGGTTATAAATTAATGAGCTGGTGATTTAAATTAATTGAATTGTCGAATTTGACATAGGAAATCACCAAAAAGGTAAGGTTTAACTTACAGCAACCTGTGATTTTATAGCTGAACATATTTTCTCCGGCCAAAATTGGCTATGCAAATAATTTGATTTGTTGCTTTTCGCCGTCAACTCACACGTGTAAACACCAAACAATGAATGCAACAATAAAAATGATATATCGAATGTCTTCTATCTCTCGCTTTTGATTGTTTCGCAAAAACCGATTTTCATCAGCGCCACTTTGATCATTTTCATTCCTACCATTTTATTGAACGCACACATTGTAGACAATTCGTTACGAGCGGATTCTTCCGATGCTGCTACGCTGGTACAACGACTCGCCCGAGTTGACCCCATTCGTGCTTCCACCTTTGCTGACCATGGTCCATGTGGCTGACAAATCGGATTATGAACAGCATCTACGATCGCATTTGAACTCCATCTTGTCCTCATCAAAATCATTACAAGTAAGCATTCCGTTTATTGCTTCCTGTCGAAATTTCGAGCTGTTCTGAAATGGATAGGTTTAACGTGTCACGCTGAATGCCAATCCATGAACTGGGAGATCACGCTTTATGCCCTTTTTCAAATGTGACTGAGAAGATAGAGCAAGAAAAAAAACACGAAAATCAATGCTTAAGTGCCTGAATTTGTGTCAGCCTCATACATACTCGAATATTGACTGTACATTCGGAAAAGTGTAGTCCATCACCACAATGATAAACTGAACCAGTAGTGATTGATCCTACCTACAACAAAGAACTTGAATTTCATGGTTCAGGGTCAGAAATTATTTATTTCACAATTCATCCAACGAACTTGTATATTTGTTGTTTTATTCATGCAAAGAAAAACTTACTTCGATTATTTTATGAACAATAACAATTTATTATTTTTAGTTATGTCATTTTCATGAACCCAAATAAAATTTTCAGCTTTGGCACATATTTAATTTTATGATGCATATTTTCTTGACTTCGCACTAAATTGCAATGCAATAGGAAACTTAATACTGTGCGAAATGTTTTTATTACTTTTGGAATACAGACTTAAATACATTGCTGGTATTTAGAAGGGAATTAGATCCATAAATAACCATCATAGATGAGCCTCCATGATGAAATTAGGGTATTTTGGCGATCAAGGACCGGTTAAGTATTACAGTGTTATGCAGGAAGTAAGTCCACGTTTGAAGTTAAGCTTGATGATTTCTCACCAAATTGAAAAAGATTTTTGACATGGGCTTTTCTCAAGATTCTTATCTATCTTTGCTTTGACTTCGTCATCCATGATTTCATCGTACAAAAGTTTTTCAGAAAATGACTAGCGGATAAACAAAGGGCTATCGTGTAATACAGATCAACTGGGGAAGTTTGTTTAACAAGTTTCTTTTCGAACACAACCTCATGAATAGTGTATTATTAACCAGCACTGCTTACCTACGTCCCCCCGTCCCCCCGAGAAAGCTTGAATAGTGTGCACTAACCAAATATCTTCAAACTGTACATTTCAAAACATTTTGTACCAACAATGAATGGTGTAGAAAACCTTTTTAAGGAATTCTCACGTTCTAGTTTAATATAGGTAGGTGATAAGCATACTGGTTTGGTCTCCTGTTTTGATACATTTAGTGTCAATTACGGGAAACGGATTGAAAGTACACGTGAATATTTGTTGAAGTCGAAAGTTGTGCACCTACACAATAAACACACGTAAGCCCTATTACCACAAATCAGTAAGCAATGTAAGCAACCATCGAGGATAGCCCCTTGATTGCGTTGTATCGTTTAAACTGAGTAAGCAACGTTTTATGACGTAATGCTCCAGATAACATGAATACATTCGTTCACGGTCCGTAATTCTGCTCCATGCATTGAGCGAAACGATTTGAATGTTCTAAATGCGATGTTGATGTTTGTGGTTACCAACAAAGGGCACTGTACCGCTATTTTGTCCTGTTTGGGACTTATCAGCAGTGCGTACGTTTTCTGTCCCTCTCAGGACTGGAACCACGATTCTTCGGGTTTTGACTTCAAATCCTTACCATTGAGCTACACGGTTGACGGTTATGACCTTGGGTGAATGGCTCAATCAATTTAGAGGGTCCCGAACAGGACGAAACAGCTGTCCATGGCTGTTTGTTGGTTATTACAAACATTCAAGCGGTGGGAAATTTGCGATCTCCTAAGGAGTGAAACACATACCCAAAATCATCAACGATGCCTGGTGCCTGTGAAAAACCAACCGGGCTGACCCAAACATTCACCATCTAGATTTGAATGTTCCTTTGAAGTTATTCTGCGAAAATTACCTTATGCTCACGCAAACGTCAACTGTGATAACATCTGATCTGAAAGTCATCTTGAGAATCGATTTTTCAACTCCATCTCAAACTGTATGTATCAAACCCACTAGAAAAAGAGAGCTTCAGGACAGCAGTAAACGATTAGGCCGATTACAATTGAATTCCTAAAGACATTACCCTCATCATATACCACAGAGATGCAAGTGTCAAACTCAAGAGGCAAACATAATGACGGCTCAAAACGTCTTAACTGTAATAAAACACCAGTCCATAACTACCCGTTGGCTATTCAAGAATGCCCAAAACAAAAAATATATCTGCCCTACCCTGGTTAGAATTAAAATAACCCAAAAATGTTGTGCGTTTTGAATGATTATGAACTATACGACTCTTATAAATGGATCGCACAGTACTGAACACTCAGGTCATGACTACTGGCAATCGCATAAAAACAGTAAGTTTATTCGGAAACGAATTTACGTTCAACTAAATTTCAGTTCCCAAGTGGAAGTGAATATTATTTAGCAGAGTTTTGCGGAAGGTGATCCTCCATGCGGTTTTGGTTTATTTTAGGCGCTGGGGAATGTAACTACAGGCCATTTTGCACGGTCATTAGGCTGTGCATAATCAAATTATTCCAGAAAATGAATAAATATTTTTTACCACTTTGATGGCAAAATAAGGTTCCATGAATTCGGGGAGCAGAAAAGCAAAAAGTGAACCGTTTCATTGCATATAGTAGCAATTTTATATAATTTAGGAACCAATAATCACGAAAATAAAAATAAAATTGGAAAATACAAATGATATTTTGCTAACATTATAGCACCTAGATTCAAATGAAGGGATGAAAAATGCATATGATGTATAACTTTTCATTATTATTTTTTATGGAAAGAAATATTTCGCATTTTTTTTTCACAGACGTCCATTGTTCTTATGGACCTCATTGAGTTCTTCATTCCCCGACTTACCAAAACCGACATTGAGAAATATGTGATTCCAGAACTTTTTATTTGTCTGGAACCTACCACAACAAAAACAATTGTAAGTTTCAGTTCCAATAAACCTGTTTGAAAGCATCTTTTATCACAGTAGAAAAAACTAAAGCGACTTATTTTGATTAAAATCGAATTTGATGCTATAGATGATTATTGTGTTTCAATTGAAAGAGTTGAACGTGATAAATAATTATTCCTTTCACAAAATGCTTTGTGTGTATATATATTGTTTTTGTAGGAACGGATTTTTGTAATCGATCGTGTTTTAATTATGACATGATAACCAGAAGAATATGATATGTAGAGGAGAAATCCATTTGGAACCAAGATAATGTAATTATTAATATATTCCAGATAAAAAATGGGCGTCTTCAACCGAATTACAATTTTGGTCATATTCAAATGCTATTGAAAAGATTATCTATATCACATTCTGCTTTCCTCAAAAGAGAAACCCTAAACGATAAGTGATATGTTCGGTGCGATCCCAACAGCTGAATATGCCACCAAAAAGGACGTAGTATTTCACAATTTAGAAGAATATATGGATGAAATGAATGTATTGTTTTATCCCGTTGAATTGATTGGTCCAAAAGTTTAAAACTTTTTCGGTAGCTCAAGGAAGCATGTTGATTGTTTTCTAAAGTCTGGAATCAAGCATTTCCCAAGAGTAATCTCACCCTAAAAGACTAATCAATTCACATCCAGGACAATTTTGCTATATGTCAACATGGTCCATACTGAAGAAAATGCAATTTTCATATAAGGTTCTTTAATATTCAGTCCTTTTAAAAAGCAAATTAGTTTTCTCCATAGTGCAAAAATGCGATTCCGTGGAAAGCAAATAATGCCTGCTCTACCCACAAAGATACTTTTATTTCAACTTTTAGGAATATACTGATTTTTATGATATTAGACTCTCCCACCTCTCTTGAGGGCAACTTCTAAAAACTTCGTTAGCTGAATTTCATTAACCATTGAACTATTTACCTTGATTTATAAAAGAGGCATACATTTGCCACGTATCTACCTCCAAAACTCATAGGCTATTACCCTGAGCTTTAGCATGCATACCATTATCTTACCCTTCTATTATTAGCGAAATTTCGAATTACGGTGTAGTTATTTGTTCATGACATAAAAACACGAATTTGTGAAACGTGCTTCACCTAAGAATCATTGCTATAGGAAACACCTCTCTGGCTGAACATCCCATAACAGCGTATAATCAGCGTGTCTCCTTTTTTTGTTGAAACCTCAAAACAGGAGACTGTTCAGAACGCGATTTCTGTCCTACCAAACTATATGACAGAGGAACAACTGAAGAAACTCATATTGCCTCGATTGCGGGATATATTCTGCAGACTTTCATCTACTCCCAAAGTGAGTTTGTACTGTACGACATATAAATGTAGTTAGGGAAAACGAAATGAACTGCATTCCTTGTGTCCATTGTTTGGCTTGTTTTTCTGGCGATAAAACATTTCACTTGCAAAGTATTATTAAGACAGATTAAATTCTTTCACCTATTGAGTGCCTTCACCTGTCGGGAAAATGGATGAATACCTAACTGGTGGAGATGTGCGTTCATGCAGACTGATAATATTGACTACTACTCTCACCCGTTTTCATCCATTTCTTTCTTTTCATGAGAGGTGCTTTGTATACTTGCGTAAGGCATGTCCTGGTTAACGATTTGTAGAGCTATTTTTTTATACGGTCTTCATTATTTTTACTGTATTCGATTAAATAAAGAATAATACATTTTTACGGAGGGGGTAATCGGCCAACCAAAGGGCTTTCGTATTGTGCGTATTGTAACCGTCACCTTGGCTCTTTTTTCACGTTTTTCTCGGAAAAGTATTGTTTTATTTAGAGCAATTTCAGGCAAACCTTTGTTCTCAATAAATCAGAATCATCCCCTTACAGTCTACATGAGGGGAAATACCGCGGGGTTGAGAGGAGATCAATGCAATGTGAGGAACCGTTCACTTTGTGTATGCGTGTATCTGTGCTTCCGGGGTTTGCAGTTATGTCACGATGGTCGTGTGACTCAGTTCTGAGGGATCGGTGTTGTTGTGTGAAAACTTTTGTGTGTGCGGGCAGGGGGGAGGGGTGGGTTCCCAAACCCAGGGGAGATGGAGCTCTTGAATAGGACCCTCCTGGGCACATAGTTCAAAGGGTCAACAGTTTAGTAAAGATGGCTTCGGCTATGGCCAACGTACGCATTCTAGCATATTTAGGCCGGTTCGAGGGAACCTGATAAATAATGCGGAAGGCCTCACTTGGGTTAACACAATGGCCAGTGAACGAGAATCGCATTTGTATTAGATCCGCAACCACCTCGACTCAGTCAGCGCGGATGATGTTATG
>UZAN01039697.1:51473-70836 GCA_900618425.1 Echinostoma caproni
CATGAAAATATCCGCCAAAAGAAGTCCTTGTAGTTATCTCATTGCTAATCCCTCCTTTTGTCGGTAGACTAATCCGTTGAAAAGAAAATGAACATTATATGTACACCAAAATAAAAGTCCGCGTAGTGCTTCTGTGATTATCCCCAAATTAATTTCGTTAGCAGTAAGATGTTTAATTGTTAATTGGAAGTTACCCTTAGCATGGTATAGCTATAACCGTTTCCTTTCAGGTTCAACGATTTCGACCAACCCTTGAGCGACAGCGCGGTATTGAGTATTTGCCATCGATAGGATGGAGCGGAGGGGAACCTGAGCTTTATGGATATTTTGCAAACCATATAGACTCGCATATACCCACGCATATATACAACGTGAACGATTTCTCACATTTGATTGTTCTCCTCCCAACCCCTAGGTTTTTCCCCATATAAACTGTAACGGCATAATTATGATTTATTCAGAACAATGGTTCGCCTGCAGTTGTATTATAAATGAAAGTAGGGACATATTTCAAAATTTAAAGTTTGATGTTTTATTGTATAATATGGATGATTTTATTCATCAACGGAACTTTGGGTTGCTCCTTGACAAAATGATGCACGGTCTTTGCACACAATCCACATTTAAGTGAGACCCTGCGTAATGGCGTCAACCCAACTACTTTGATTATGCGTCACTGTTCACTCTAATGAATGGCAGCATAGTCAATCTTCTGCAAATGTAGTCCAATCAAATGGCATCACCTTTTCTGTGTAATTTTTGATTTTATATATTGCGAGTAAGTACAACCACTCAGAATAACTCGTCTGAGGCTGACTGGGGTTGGTTTTCACTTCAGAACAGTTTCAAAACGTTTCACAGAGTTTTATCAAACTACCATGTTATCCAAGAAGTGAACTGTTTTTCATGACGTTATACCTTTTTTCTTTTGAAATTCCAAAACGGAAATAAAGCTGAAATTGTGCACTCTGGAATGTCTAGAAAACCTGTTGAGTTATTTCAGTTCGGCAACTGTTTACGAGGACGTAATCCCATTCTTATCCAACATCCGTACAACTGATCCTTTGCTGCTCAGCTGCATACTCGGTGAGTCCACCTACGTCTGATCTAAGTAAGCGATCCTTCGGACTTCATCTCTCTCTCTCTAAATATGTATATATATATATATATATATATATATGTGGATGGACGAGGGAAGTGTTGTACTTTTAAAGGACAACCCTTTTGTAATTGCTATCAAGTGCACTAACATTGAGAACCATTATGAGTATTTTCTCCTTTTCGCCCTCAAGGTTTCCATGGGGCCCCTTACAGTTTGCAGGATTCGTCTCTGCGATTGATAGAATTAATGTGTCAAGTGGTTTCTGATTTGAGCACAATAAAATGTGGTATTCAATATTCATTTGAATATTTCCTTTGTGTAGTATTACTATGAAAATTTATGAAAACAGCCCAAAAAATGTCTTGCTAATTTTCTCAAGTGGTAACCGAGGGGATACAAATAAATCTCCGTTGGTGTATGCCAATGAAGCGATGAATGAACTGAAATACTTATTTTCGCTATTTAATTTATATTGATCCCAGGAATAAGCCAGCTTAGTTCTCTCAAAAGTAGTCACATTGGCTGAAATCAAACCAAAAGTATTAGGACTGGTAGTTAGGGTTTCGCTTAGTCATTCACAATCAAAACGTCTGTGACTCTTTTCATTCGGATTCAAGAAGTTCATGCGTACTGCTCACTACGAATAAAGTATTCTAGTAGAAATAAATTTGTGACGATCCAACTTTATATTGTAACTGGAAAGTTATCATCGCTTGTCCAGGTTATTGAATAAAATTTTAGTATGTTATGGTGAGACCAGATGTTTATTTACTGGAACGCAAAAACGAATAAGACTCGTGATTCCACAGTTCTCATTGTTTATTGAGTTTATTATTGTTCTGTTTTGATAGTTTTATATTTTCCCCATTTTCATTCTTTAGCGATCGATCGTTATTTATTGTCGGAGAGAAAGTTTGGTGTAGATCCATCAACGATCGCAGAGAAACTGCTGCCACCTTTGATGGAAGTACTGACCTCACCGACGTTAGGCTTGAATGACGTAAGTATACTACGAGAGTTTTGCTGTTTCATGAAACTGTCAAGTCAAATCAAGTTTTCTGACTTAAGGTGACTCGACTATTTCATATTCCGTGTCACAAACCGAACACCTCCCACCGAAATACATATTATTGCAATCAGTAAAACACTTTTATTCTTCCCCATACCTATGTTTCAAACTACAATCATGACCATACTGAGCAATTTGTTGTATACACCTGGACAAGCTGGTATTACACCGCAATCCTCATTGATATTCGTGAGAATGTGTTAGGAATTTATAAAAATATTGAATGAGCTGCTACCATATTGGTGCAAGTTATCTATGGATTTCAACGGTCGCATCGATCACTGTTTCCGTAATGGAGTGAAAATCGTATACGGCATCGAGTATCGAAATCTAAAGGGATCGGTTAGAGAAACGTCCAGTTAACACCAAAATTATACCATTACGTTTTTTATTGAACTACTCTAAGGGGTCTTCCCGAACAAGGTGCGCGATAATCGAACTTTATATCATAATAGGACAGAGACAATAGCCTTAATCATAACAAGAGTCGATAGCTGAACAGTCTTAAATTAGCTTGGAGCAGTAAAGACGTTCATTTGTGATGCAGTATTCTGCATTCTGCACTCGGTGACAGTCATGCATAATTGTGGTAATCAGAATAGTATTGAATACCGGAATGCGAGAACTCGTACTGTAATGCTCAGAACTGGATTCGCTCCAACCCGAACTGCGGACACCAATGAAATCCACGAGAAATTGATAGCAGTAAATGCTTATCTTTGGTGATAGGATTGGAGCATGTTTTATAGAAAGTAATAGGTCACATAATTGGTTGAAGAACCGTCGTCCAGCCACGTAACCGTTTGCGCAGATGCATCACATGTACTAACGCGAATGTAATATTCGCCCGGTGTACCATTGGCTGAGCTTCCTGAACTGTGCTTAGAACGCGATCACGTATGTCTGGATCACCATAATAATGCTGGTCATTCTTATTTTAAAAGTAATGATTTCTAATCCATTTTGTTAAATGTCTAGTGTTGACAGTCATACTCCGTGCCAGATAATTATATTCCCTGGGTCAACGAATACTAAAAATATTCGTTTGACACTGTCTGGGACGTCGTTGAAGAGAAGGGCTCTAAGCTTGAACAAGCTTTTGGAGAAGCAAACCTTGAACTTGATGAATCAAACTTTCTTCCAATGTAGCTAATTAAATAAGACCTGACTGAATGGTATATTGTTTAACTGGAAGCAGTCAAAACATTCTCTTCTCAATAAAAAATTGAACAGTAGAAAAAGCGTAGAGTTGGAAAGCTATTTTCTGAAAACTTTCGTCTCTGCAGATACATGTAGTATTCAAAAATATAATGAAAATTAATTAGCTACAGTTACTATGGATGAGCTGTTGATAGTAAATTTAACCATTTTACAACAAAGGCAGTGCTAGAATTGCAAATACCTCCTGCTGCTAATAGAGTTTGCTTTTCAGTAGTTTTATGGCTAACTGTGAAATTGAGAGTGGTGCGGCGAGAAGACGATTGTCGTGGTCACGTTCGTTTTTAACATGGGATAAGCCATCGATGGTACTGATGTGCAGCGTTGGGATGACCTTTGATCTTGACTATTGGGGTGTGATTTGTTCACCCACCCATGCATGCGCTCAGCCACACTTTGTGCAAGCTACAATTCGGTTCTGCCTAGGTAGATGCCAAGGTACCCACAGCCGAATTGATAAAATTTATAGGATTTGGCACATTTCGAAAATTACTGCTTGAACAGAAAAGTTGGTATTCTGTCTTAAGTGTGAACGAAAACTGATCACACTCTCACCGAAATTTCCCGTCGTGACATTCTCAGAAAAATACGAGTAGCAAACAAGCTCGTGTTGGATAAGTTCATCTTCTGGCTAATAAAGTTATATATATGAAGTGAACAGATGCGCAACAACTAATGTCAGAATGCAGGTGTGTTGATTAGATGGCATGGAGATGGTGTGGAGTGGTTGTGAAAGACGTAAAAACAAAAGTTTTTAATCTGTGGTTTAAAATAGGGAATCGGGAAACGAAGAAAGGAAGGGAGAGGAAGAAGCACGAAACATGATGGGCAAAGTCAGATGTTTAGATAAAAGGCTCACGAGAAGGGTCATAGATAAATTGACATTTTGTGTCGGGTTTGGGCCAGGGTGTCTATGGCTTTAACAAAGTGTTTTGTGAACATGAAGTTGGGCTCAATAACTTATTCTCTTCCATCTCAACTGTCACCATATGGGGCTATCGAAGGGATTTGGAGTGGTTTGGGGGTACTTCGTAGATGGTTTTGAACGCATCTTTAGTTATCCGATGTCCAGTATCCACGAGGTGCGCCGTGATTGCACTCGAAATGGTCTTTGTGGTTCCCGTGTTTAACCAAGCCGGTATCTGTTCCTTGATTCTTTGAGAATACAGCCTGATCTTCCTGCTATGTAATTTTCTGAACACAAACAAACAAAAGAATATGCCAAAAAGAGCGAAAGTGAGGATCAGCAATTCATCTTTCAGATTCAAGGGCAACAAGGATCGGCTGGCGAATTGGGGACGTAAACGGACCGCAAGAAATGTTCCAGCGATTGACTTATCTAGTTGTCTTGGTAATGAAGCCCATTTATAGTCACCTTTGAACGGGAGACGTATACAGATTTTCCTTTAGTTAACTTTAGTTACCCTTGGTCTTCTGGCTCTTTCACGCAGATTTTTTGGAACTAATCGTTCAGGATAGCAAGTGTCCAGTAGTGTCTGCTGGTTCAATTCTGACTCCAGGTTTTCCGCTGAACATTTATTTCTAATACGAGCATCTAGGAATCGGACATGGTTTCGCTTACGCCTCAAAGGTACAAAACTGGCAAAATGAGTGTCTTAACCTGTCCATGTTGATTTCCTCTAGACTGCTCTACTAATTGTTCCGTCCAAGCGCACGATAAGATGAACATCTAGAAAATGGAATGCTTTGGCCGTTCCCATTTCCGACGTAAAAGTGAATGCGTCGTGAGTTCGGTAAAACATGCGGGTCAGTGTTTGCAATTAATGGGAACTTCCGTCATCGTAATGGCAATAGAATGGTAAGCCCTCTATCGCATCTTGGAATTCCTGGTGTTCTTAATTTGCGACAAACGTCAGCCAAACGTGGGCCTGGAAGGTATTCCACTGCAACTCCGTTCGTTTGCCTGTAATATTCCTCTTTGAAACTAAACTGAATGTTATTGGTAGAGCGTGGCAGTAAGTCCTTCGAGTTAGCCAGGTTAACACTGATGTTTATCTCGTTGTTCATGATGTAGTTACATGATTAGTTAACTTTTTCTCAGAGGAGCATTGGTGAACAACGATGTTACATTTAATGATGCCATAGGTAAACTATTTGTGCATGGTTTGCGTATAATTTCTACAAATTGGAATGTATTTCTCTGACTGAAGTGAAAAATCTGTCTGCAAACAGGTTTCAAAACATTCAACCACTCCCCACCACTTGCGTACCGTCCATTCAACGCATATTCAATATGACATTATTTGATTACAGTTTGTTTAAAGTTCATTTGATGAAGAAAACGTTTGTGCTGTTCTATAAAATTACTCACTGAAGCACCCTTGAACGGCAGATATAGAACAAACTAACATCTTTGGTCAATCTGCATTCAGATATTCAATGCTACGCGTTCTACCGGACCATTTCAAATAGCCGTTGTCCTGTGGAGTTTCATTGAGTTATCAGGGGTGAAAGACTCCCTATTATGGCCATCAAGTGCCCTCACTGATCCTCGTTAGTGACGAAGCCGGTAAAGTGCAGCTATTAATTTATCTAACTGTGCTTTTACGAACAAATTGAAAACGGATTCTGTCGGTCCTCCGTTGCATTTTACATCTAGAAAGAACAAGGGGTCATTTTCTTCCCCTTTAATAATTAGCATTATACTGGGTTGAGCGCTATTAGGTTTTGGAATAATTAGAAGCCAGGCGAAGCACATGGTACGACGATTCAGAATTTGCAACTATTTACTGAATTTTTAAACGCTCGGTTTCATTTATCTATAACTTAAAGACCCACAAAAACAATCTGTGGGGAGATGACATTCCGTTTACTGTCCTCAATCTCTACCTTAAAACATCAGTCACTAATTGTAATTCCCAACTGCCATAACAGTGGTCCGGCGCAGCAAATTCAGTTTCTACTTTATCTTTGGCTAAAATAGTATGCTTTTTGGAAGGCACGCATTTTCACCTGCATCAGGTACACAGAAGTGAATTACTGTTTTCAGCATCCTAAAATGTTTGCCATACATCTTCACAAGGGGCATTTATTATTCATTTTAACAAGGTAACAGGTTTACGGATATCGATTCGCATTTGGATTCCCTTTTTGTTTATAATCTTTTCTAGTTACCAGTATCACTAAGAGCATTCACCAGGAATAATGCTATGCGTACTGAGCATACCGCGCGCAACACATACTGGCTTTACATCTTATTATACCAGATTTTAATTTGGCTTAGTGCTTATTTAACTCTCGGTCTCACGCGGTCAAAATTCTCCCTTTTGTTGAGACGCAAGACAAAGGTGATCAATGTTGCCCGCAAATATATATTGCAGCTCGTTGCTCCGTGCGATGCTTTTGTTACACACCTGGGTGTGATGAACAGCAGACGGGGCGAACCTCATAGTCACGAGGACCTGTTGTTTAGTGATGGAAACCGGCAATGTGAGTCACCGGGACCTGCAGTGGAAAACCACATAAGGCCCCGGTACGTTCGGTATGGTATTAAATCAAACGACAGGGAAGCTGCCTACCACTGAGTTGGGTGGCGGTGGCGGGCTCGAATCTCGGATCAGAGGGTCCAAAACACGCCGGTGAAGGCGACTAAACCACTGCACCACCAATAACTAGGCACCAGGACGTGTATAAGCACTTGTTGCCGTGCCTGTATAACCACCGATCCGTAATTCTGGTAAAACAGCTGCAAATTATTCTAAAGTTACGCCAAAATTGTAGCATAAGGAACCCTCTATATTGCACCGCCTCTCATTCATAGTGGTTGCGATTTGCGATAAGTCCTTTAGGTGATTTAAACATACATAAAAGGATCACTTTACTCAGATTTGATTTATTTTGGTTAGAGACAAAATAAAAGGTATTTAATGAGGTTATACTCTTCCGGTGCTGCTTTTTGCTCTTTAGAACTAAATCTAAAGGCTTATCAAACCCTGGTAAAGTAATCTTATTATTTGCTTACTGGATTACATGCACGGGGAACTCGAAGCACAAGTGTACCGCGGTTGACTGTTTGAACAGTGCGCGTTTTGCAGCAGATCGTACCATACATACGGATGAATTTCAACAAGGCTCTATCTTCTGTTTGTCAGACAGGGCTTGTGAATTGGACTGTGGATACAATCCACAGATTAACTATATTTTTATTTCTTTTAATCTATGCAAACGAAATGTTTAGAAAAAACTGGCCCTACAAATTGTACTGGTTTCTATCAATCCAATTAAATAGGCAAGAGATAATGGATGGAGAGCTATAATGTGTACTTTCTCAGAGGTTTGCGGGTTATAATATGGACGTGTAATTCTGGAGCCGGTGAAACCGATTTTTCCTATAAAAATATCTGGATGAATAAAATCCGCAGTCACTTGGTAGATGCAATCAATATTGGTTCAGTTATTTTTACGAATAATTGGTATATTGAGAGTGTAGCACCATTTGTATAAAGTGTGATGTTTGTAATCGGTCGAGTCAAAGGGAAAACAGTTGTTCACTGACCTCTTCATTAATATACAATGATTGTCAAATATTAGACACCAAAAGACCAGTTATACAAAAATTCTGAGGGAAACGGAGTGATCTACTTTCCATAATTGATAATTGATAGTTCGATTGTACCATGATCGAATATCAAATGTACTGACAAAACGTGTCCTTCGAAGTATATTACCAAAAGGTTCTCAAGTGAACCCAGATTCTCAATCGCATAAAATATTCGTGCGTTGTCTATTTCTCACGAACTTTGAATGCACTCTCTGTCGTACCGATACGAAATCCATTACAGTTCCGATCACTCATGGATGTCATTCGTATAATGCTGGATACGATTGACAGACAAAGGACATACGAACTCATGTTGGAGGAGCGAAAGTCACAAATTGGAAGCTGCACGAATATCAGGTAAGTATTTATCAAGCTCTTGACGGACAGCTCTATTGGCCTTGGGGGTCAGAAGATATCTCAGTTAAAAAATATTCGTGATTTTATTCTTTAGGAAATCAAATTCTGACTTTTGGGTAAAAATATAAAACGTGTCACAAATGTGGACCGTCTCAGTCATTTTGCGATAACAAAGCAGATGGTGCTGGTGAGGGCAGTGAACTGGGAGAGAAAAACAGAAAACTGAATGATGTTAAATTTACTGTGGTTTGCAAGATTCGGTTTTAGTCCAGGAATCGGAAGTGACTGGGATAACACTCCGTACACACTCAGACATTTTGCTAGCATTGATGGATGCTTGTTTTCTTACCGTTTCTGGACTGCGAATTTCAATCAACTTTGCCGTATATGCTGATAAATGCCAAATGAACGTCCACCGAATAGATTGGTCATATTGAATGGGCAATGACCAAAGCAGAAAATTTACCATTCGATCCCTACAGCTCTGGCTGCCGTCAATAATATTCTTTAATCCAAATGAATGTTTATCTTGTTATCTTATCATTATGGCTGGCACCACCGGTGAAATTAAATTAATAGAGTATTTTCACATAGACAACTTTTCTTTATTATTAATCAATATTAGGGTGATATACATTCAGCACTCCAATGTTCCCCCTGCATCTGAAAACTCCAGTGAAATCAGAAGCAGTTATAGGTGGAATTTTCAGTGATTTGCCTCAGGGCACATTTACTTTAGATCGTTTCAGTATATAAAATAAGCTAGCTGATGAACGACTCACAAAACATTTTGATTTCACAGAACAGCATGTTTCCTTTGAGCAAAAACTATCGCTATATGATGAACAATATTTATGAGACTTTCAAGTGCCAACAGAATATAAAACAGAAGAGACAATATCACGCCAGCATCAGTTCTCGCTCTACGGCCGGTGCCCGTTCATTTGAAAAATTTGAGCTCAAGGATAAGGACACCATCATAGGCACTTACACAACGCTTTTACGCCAATTTTCCTCAGTGGTTTTATTCATGATGATAAACCAAACTGTAAAACATTACTATGTATTTTTGTAAACCACAGTCCATCCCTATGACATAATGCTACTACAATGAGCTTGTTTTAAAACAATTCTTCAAGCTCTGTGCTTCCCTTCGCAATCAAACAAGTTCAGATAATCGGAAGGTTCTCAAGTGTCTGATTTCTCAGAACAACGTACCAAATAACGAAAACAACTAAAAGGGAACATGAAGTATAAATCGCTGTTTCGGTTTTGCAAAATGTCTGTAACACTCATTCTCCATAGATGAAAGCAGATGGTTTTGCGCGTATTTATATCACATCAGATTCTGTTTTTACGGAAAATAGATTTCGAATGAAGTAATTAGCTAGTTCAATGAAAGTTAAGCCTGCACCAAATTGATTACCTAGCAACCACAAATGGTATGTCGGAAATTTGCTTTCTAAACAGTGGAACCGTCCCATTTTATCACCAATCCCGAAATATGTATCACAGTGACGTTGAGTTTCCGCTTCAACCCACCACCCGCATAGGTCCGATTGTTCGCAACTGATTGAGTGACACTGAGCCACTGTGCCTAGGTGTTAGCAAAATGTCTGTGAATTGAGGGAGTGTTTACCCGCAGGGTCAGAAAAATACAATAAAAGACTTTTACCTAACGACTATATGGCGTTTTAACCTCAGATATAACACTGAACCGAACCTGATTATATTGTTTAGTCAGGTTTCCAGCACTATCTAAACTCAGCAGCACGAAAGTGCGATATTTTCGAATTCCGCTGTCCGAATACCAAAGGATAGATTACAAAATACTTAAGATTCATCTATTCATGTTAGTTGACATTTCCAAACAGCGTTCTTATTTCTAATAGTATTTAATGGTTAGTTTGGTTTATTTGATGAAGGCTACCCAAAAGGATGTGAATCTAGTAAAATGTTCTCTTTACCAAGCGGCTGAAAGAACGCAGAAGTAGATACTCTCGTGATAGCGAGAGAATATTGCATGCACTGAATTCCCTACAAATGAACTTGGACTAGAAAACGTGCGTGCCAACCTGTTAAGTGCATGCCTGCTGTCTAAAACAAACAGATGAATTGTATTCGAATATTTTTAATTGAAGAAATCCGCTGTTGCACTAACCAGTTTTGTCAGTTGGCACCTGTGCAGGATGAGATGCTTCAATTAAATACGTTATCATGGCATGCATATAACTTTCAGTCCTTTGTCTCTTTTCAGAATAACTTCATTACACTAATTCTGAAAACGTTTCTGCTTTTTCGGAATACCTGAACTACTTTATGTTCAATGACCATACGTTAGATTTGTTGTCAGAGATACTCACAACTAAATGAAAATTACTTGAGCATCTTGTATAAGTAACATGTATTGTGTTTTTCCTTCGTCACGTTGCAGGCTAAAATGCAATCATGCAATTAGTATAAAATAATTGATGAATATCCTGCTCTCCATGTGACATCTTTGAGTTAATAAATATGGAATGAATATTCAAATTGAGGAAGAAACCATACCAAAGATCAATGTGCTCAGTAGCGTCCATGGCACATTTAACCCGTATTGCTTAGAAAGAAAAGCAATGAGACTACTTTATTTGTGCATCATCAAGCAGCATTAAAATATCAGTAGAATTCATAATAAAACAATAACTTGCCGTAATGTTTAAAGGTTTCTTTTTATGGCTCNGGTTGGCGGACAGAAATGCTGCATAGTGGGCTTTTGAATGCGAATAATGGGTTGAGTTTTTCATATATTTATTGAGCTAGAGAATAGTTTGAACCATTTAAAAATGAAACAAAGAAGGAGACTGCTATTATGTCCACAAATTCATCTATTGCCTTATCACACTTTCTACAATATGTTTTTCCTTTCCATTCAACCATTTGTATCACTGACCAAAACTTGTATGCAAGTCTCAGGTTCGCATGTACCACAAAAGGAATGACTTTGTCCGATAGGTCCAAATGGGCTTAATGATTGGCTGTTCATGTACCGACATACATTGAATGCATCACGCAGGATTTGACTGTTACGTCCCTCTCGTTTTTGGTCATTTCAATAGTTTATTTCATATGTAATTTACTCTGATTGGGGAGGTCAGTTGCATCGTAATCTTAGCTAGGTGTAATAAACTCAAACGGAATATAAACGATTAAAAAAATTGACTGAATTGTTGTGGCCCAGAGAATGAAATCCATGGAAACGACACGGAAGAGTAGAAAGAGAAAACAAATTTCAGAGGATGCAACGCTTTTTATCTCTTGTAGTGCTTCAAACAGAATAAATCACTCAAGCCAGAGTGATGACTTGAGGCCAATAAAAATGTCAGCACATCCAAAGGTGACCAGAATGCGTGGCCCGAGCAGGCTTTCAACGTGTGCATCGATCGTTATCGATTCAATTTCAGATGAATTAGTTTGGGATGTTCATTGAGTTACGAGTTGGATTAGTGTCCCGACGCTACCGGTAATCATTGTTCAGCGAGAAGTAGCCACAAGGCAGATCAATGAAGCAAACAAATGCTTGTCCAAAGTATTTCTGTCTTAATTATTTTGTACCAAAATATGTACGTGTCCTTTTCTGAAATTGCGTTTGGATTTAGTAAAAGCAATCATTCTTGAACAACTGAGAGTAAATATATCAAGTCGCTAATTTGCTGACTTACTCTTTGATCTCTCGGCATTCATTAAAGAAACCAATATGAGCTCATTGCGCATAACGTTTAGTTTGGATTAAGCGTTTGCGCAACCGTGTGAACTGACCTGTGGTTTTCCTTACTCTACTAAAAAAATGCTGTATGATTGTGTCATTGAGTTATTCACTCTAATACTGGACATTCAGCGGGCAAAATAATGATGCCAGCATTCATATAAATGTTTCAGTGAGATTACGAATAGAGGGAATTTTTGATCTCCTTTTATCGAGGTCCATGTTATAATAACAAAGATTGCCCCAGAAACGATATTTGTACACATCGCGGAAGCCAAACGGTCTTATGTGTAATATTGTTCGGCACCAACTATCGTGTTGTGTGCGAACAGGCTCGGTTTCAGAGGTTTGTATTCGTGCCAATACATCATAGTATCACCACATGGAATAGAATTGTCTTCGGAAAATAAAATCACATCAGATGATACTAGAAACGATTTCACTATGAGACCGGAAATGGAATTCGCCACGATCACCTGTTTGTTTGCCACTCATCCTATCGCCACGATTGCTCGTGATACGATACGTGTGTGTAAGGCAGCAAAGCTTTAGCGCTCGCACGATTTTTTCTGGGCCCACAGAATGGGGTATGTACAGATGAATGTCCAACGATCCTGCTATGGTCAGCATCCGACAGCAAACCTGTCTCAATAATCGCCCACGAACTATATACAAGGGACGGGAAGCCTCGAACGCGTTCATGGTGTTCAGCCATGCAGGGTGGTTTTCACGAATCCATTCGGATAATTGCCTGACCGTGCGGCCTATTGTGCACGTTGTTACACAGGAACAAGTAAATGTGTATACATGGAATGAGACTACAGAGTCTTGAACTTCATCTTTCACTCGCAAACACACAATTGGTTTGGACGTGAATAACACACGAAGCTTGAATGGATAGAAAATTTTAGCGATTGCGTCAGATAACCGTCAGTTGCTTTCCTCTTTGAACGGCAAAGAAGTTTACACGGATTTTTCCTTAACCTCGGTGTTTTATAAAAGGTTCTGCCAGCACTGAATTATCTTGTTTACCAAACGTTCGGATTCTTGTTACGTCCAAAGATGGATTTTAAAGTACGCAGTTCTTCTTGCGTGTCATCAATGCAGAACGTTCTTGCCATTTCCTCTGGGCAACGAACCAGGTTCCCTTTTACCTTAAGTTGTCTTTCTATGGACAGACCACTACGATGAATCATATGATCGACGGGTGATGCAAACATCTAGAAACGGCCGTTTGTTGTTGCACTCAATTTCTAAAGTAAACTTTATATTAGGACGCGCAGTTTTGAACCTAATTAATAGTTCCGTTGCGTTCGATGCTGCGTTGATCACACAATAAATATCATCTACGTACCGCGCATATAGTACACAGTTTTTGATGAATGACTGCAATTAAGTATTTTAAGGTTTCGCCTTGAATACGTCTACGAAAAGCGGTCCCATCGGAGACCTCATGACCATGCTCTTCTTTTGTCGATAGGTCTCGTTGTTAAACTTGAACTGAGCAGAATACGTGCAGAAATAAAGCAGTTGTTTAAGGTCATCTAAAAGAAGGCGGAGGTCTACTATTATCGGTTTATACATAAATGCAGAAGTGTTTAATCGGTACGCTGATGCGGACATTTGTGAACACCGAGCTGACGTCCAGCGAGAGCATTCTTCGATCGACCAAGTCTATATCAGAAACGTTGTTCGCAAAAAGTAAGCGTATCTTTGACACTGCGTTTTCCAAATCCAACAGGCTTATATAATTTGGTTAACTACTATGCCAGGGCATGATCTCACACGTTACAAAGAAATGATCTTAAAGGTACTAAATGGTTGTGTAATTTAGCAATATATACAACATTATTAAGTCAAGAAACCGCTTTGATTCCTCCCGTTACGGATGGACATTCAGCTGCTACAGAATCTGAAATACTGGGTCCCCCTGATACATCACATTAATTTTGGAAGGAAACATGTCACGACATACTAACATTTCGTTTAATGTTTTCAGTTGCTGACGAAACATACAGACACATATAGCGCATCCGTTTGATAAATCCTTAGGAACCAAGGTGTACAGATAGACAGGGCCTATGACAGTTATAAAATAGCATAAGAGGTGAACACCAATAGCATGTGAACTGATTCAGTTCATAGCAGTTAGCAGCACAAAATGGGATGATGTCATTTGATCAGCAATACCTCACTAATTACAAACAGTTTGCCTAATAAGGGTTTAAATAAGGAAGCAGGATCGATTGTGTCTAGATATCATGGAGAGTTTTGCAATGGATGACCTCGGATTCCTTGTGATCGTCTGATTATCGAGTGTGGGTTAGGTCGTTGACTTCAACAAACACTTTGGAATGTATTTAGTCATTCGTTGCGATAACTGACCGTTGGTTCTGTCTATGTAAGCGTCAACGCAACTGACAGTGAACTGTTATACAGTATGTGAGACAGAACTGGATTGCCGACCATGTTTGATGTCGTCCAAATCTATTCTAAAGGTATAGACAGTAAGTTGAATTTGAACAGCATGAAAAGTGCCATTCAGAACGGACTTTAGAGGATGGGTATCATCGTTCATTGACAAATAATTTGACGTAGACTGCTTTATGAGGAAAAGTAGCAGAATAATTACCTTTTCGGAAATGTTTACAATAGATACCAATGAATCTCTCTGGTTATCCTTTCCACAGTAACGTCTCACTTAGGAACTCTTCTTCCTCTCGCAGTGTTTCTGGGGAACAAATTTTCCGGGCTAGATGGAATGTATCTTTTACAAGTTATAGTTTGTTGGCCACCGTTAGGAAGCTAGAGAAATGCATACACTGACAGCTTGATGTTGCTTCTTGGTGAACAAAGCAAATTAATGTAGTAGCCATTGGCAGTTCTTTATCCAGCTAAGTTTCGAATTTAAGTCTTTGTTCATTTCCCGCTGGCGAACTTGAAATGTTTCACCGTATTTACTAGCCTGTTTTCCATATTTTTGGGTTTTCGTTCATCTTCTTACTGATTTCCAGGTTTATTTGCGGATCTATACAATTATAAGTTAGTCGGCTAACATTTTTCACGCACAAGCGGTATTCCCTATTTACACTTGCTCGACGTTACCGCCAACAAACACTTCACCTCTCGGGAAAACGTTTGCAATCATATTCCATTAGACATCACTCACTCATTACACACAGAACTAAAACTATGTTATGCATTTCCGTAGCCAGGTTTTTGTGAATGTTTTTTCTACTGTCTATCGTGTGCTTGTGATCTGATATCTTTTGAGGTTTCCAGCGCAGAATGCATCCGTCAGAGACTACATTTTAAAAACCATAGATAATGGATATCTGTTTCCAAATATCTGATACTACCATCCTTTTGAATTTACGACACTGCATTCTAAATTTTTCTTTGTGAGTGTATGCAATTATATATCATACTGGTGTGCAAGGAGCTGAAAATCGGTCGATTCGGAGGAGAAGAGCAGTTTGTGATTTGAAAGTTATGAAGATCGGCGTTAGTATGAAACCGTGCAGATTAGGGCACTATCGAATACATGTATTCTTTGTAGTACATACTGCCATGTGCTTAGACTTGGAGTGAATGCCAGATTTCGTGATAAATTTGCTAAGATGTGAATGAAAACGCTAAGATGGATCTAGTATTATTCCGACAGACCATTTATGGTAGGTTTTAAAGTGCTATGAAGAAAGGAAAACTACACAATTGGTTTACAATGTTCACCACTGTGTCGACTTAACCGTTTGAGAGATGTAAGTATGAGTTGAAAGTCTTCGATAAGAAGACGAAGAACGATAACTGGGGATGCATAGAGGCAGTGTGGAAAGATGCAAAAAAGATAAACGTTTTTTTCTTTTCGAGTGAATCAATGTAGATAGCAATATTAAATGAATAACGCAAAAATGAATAACCTATGTGAAAGACTTCGGTGATACGAGAGGATCAAAAGCTTCCGATTACTAGTAACTTCGAGATATTTTACAGAGCAAATTCTGACGAAATATTCTCCAGGGATAACAACACACAAGCGTTCCATACATCAATGCATTTGCCCTCGTGTAGCAAAGAAAATAAGAAATGCATGCGCTTGAGGGCTTCATAATAAAGTTACATTTTGATAACCAGTAAGTGAACAATTTATTGCTATGCATAATTTTAGAATACGCAAAGGAATTTGGAAAGTTCATGCCATACTCAACGTCGCTTGTTTAATGAGCGAACAAATAGAGGTAGAAACCAGGAAGAAAAACAGAATACCGCGTTGAAGAACACCCTCAGTAAATGTTAAAATCAAAGAATTTTGTCCTTCATATTTAGTATACTAAAGGCGGTTGATGAAATAATTAGGTATTAAGTTTGTTAAAATTGCCTCGCACCCCATTTTGAGCGATAGAGCTAGAAAAGGTTCTGTCCTATAGGCAAAGTGGAAGGCATAACTATTTTCAAAGAAACACGGCTGAACGATTTGAAATTTATTAGCCCAAGAAGAGGGAGCCTTGCATATGAGTGACTCTGGGGCATCCGGGTGGGAGAGGGAGGGGAAATCGGGAGTCACCTTGGTCAAAGTCAGTTGCATCTAACTGGGATGGCATGATCTGTAATAAAATATTTTCCGGAACTTTCAAACCAGCAGGCTTGTAAGCAATTGGAGGAAATTTAGTCATTGCCTTTTTAGGTACCTTCGTGGTAAAAGCCACTCACCAGATATCCGAAACACAATGCTGAATAAAATACAAGTTGAGTAGGTTGAAATAAAACAGGGACACTGCACATGCTTTAGACAAATCACGATGGTCTGTCCTGATTGCATGGATTGTTCAAGTGAAGACTGAAGAAAATTTTGAAATTTTCCTTTTGGTCCGCACTGAAGTTTGCATCATTGAGGAAAAGGACGCCTACAGTGTATCGAACCGGGGCTCCGGTTGTAGCAGTAATGATTTGTTGACTGAAACAACCGGCGTTGGCAGCTGACCGATTATCTTTCAATTTGGTACTGCAAAAGCTGAAAGAAAGGGAAAACACTAGGAATTATCTCCGTAGTTCAGTCTTTTATCGCCTTTGAGATTACTCCCAACAAAGATTTCTTTTTCGCCCTATAGTATGTTCTTTTCTCTGACGAAATTACCTGAATGTGGGAGAGGAGAAACGATCTGACCGTAATTATGAAGTCTCCCACGGAGCAGCACGTATCATGGCAAAACTTCAAGCAGTCATTCACGGTATAATAAAAGATTGAGGGATCATTATTTATAAATTAATGTGGTATCTGATGTAGTATATGTTAGAACCCATCGACGTTTTCGCACTGAAATAAAGCCGACGGAGCTGACAATCACGATACAAAATGATGAATTTAGGACTAGCTCTACTGTGGATCACAGAAGAGTGTCCGTGAGTTTCCGTGCTCAAGAGTGTCAATAGGACAACAAAAACACACGTTAAACGACTTCGAGCTCTTAACAACAAACACACTGGGACAGCTATCAAATCTAGCGTGGAGGATACTAACGTTCTGCAGCACGAAGGTATTCAAGACAGTGAAGACAAACTTAAAACGTCACACACGATACACACGATACAAAGGGAAGAGTTTGCTTTATTTAATGAAGTGGTTGAAAAAATAACTGCGTGCTCGTCAAAGCTATTAATAGGATAACCATGAGAAATATAAATGTTACCAAAAATAACGGATCAGTGAACACTGCGGTGACTAGGTCTGTATGGAGATCGAGAAGTTCTGATAAAAGTAGTGGAATGCAACAATGCTTGTTTGCAAAGTAGCACCAATGGTCGTCTGTGTATGCGATAACGCCCCCACTCTATTTTAGAACCAGGCAATAGAAGACTACTTATGCAACATTTCATTCAGCTTCGTTTACTAAACAATGGCTGTCTAATCCTTCATTTCATATTTTTATCAGCATTGCTGGTCAGTGTTGATTTTGGAGACTGCTGAGTTTTCGGAATTGATATTCATGCACCATTCGTTGTTTTCTTGGAAAATCCGATACGGTAATTGTTGTTTGACTGGGGGTGAAACAGGTTACAGTGCGTTTCCTTTCTGTATCACCGGGTCAAATAAGCTGGCTTACTGTCAGTACTAGAAGAGATATGCACTAAAGCAAAAAGATAATTATGGTCAATTCCGTTGGATGCTAATTGCTTAAGGGGCAACACACACGACGTCATACTATACTACGGAGCCCTCGTTTCTGATGGATCAATAGATGTATGCTACTGCAGAAAGTAAGTAAACAGGAATATCAAGTCTTTTGCATTCCATGATAATACTGAGTTGATTAAACTGAGGTTCGTTTAATGCAGAGTGTGCAATGATCTTTATTTCTGGAGTTTGTCTGAAGGTATTTTTGAAACTCTTACTGAAGTATCAGTGGTTTATTGAGCCATTGCTTTCTTCACTTGAATGTTCACTCCATGTACCTACTCAAAATTAAAAATAATCTGAATGACTAGAAATTTATGAATCCAAAAATAGTACCTCAAATCGGATTACAAGTATGATTTTAATTCTTACTGATATAAATTTGTGACATTCACCAAAATCATCAGTAACGATCTATGGTACGTTATTGGTATCAATGTTACTTTATTAGTGATTTGTATCAAAAGAATCGAAGTCACTTTCAAACTGCAAGTTTTATGGTCATCTATACGTTTTTCTTTAGTAATTCTGCTGGTCACATACGCAATCTACCGCTGATAGCCATGCAACGACCCACAATGGACGGTGATTTTATGAACGGGGATCTGGAATCAAACAAATATTCACGTTCTAGTCTAAGAGGTGAGCGTTTGTCTACATCGGTACTAACTGCATTCTTTCTTGCATGACAATAGAGCACTGAGGAATATATATAACTCGCTGCGCTGATATTAAACAAAATACGTATTGTATTAAGTGGACTATCCGCACCACGCTGTGCATCAGTGAGTGCAAACAAAGAGCACTGGATCTCATTCAAACTATGCCAGAACTTTCTATCCATGCTAGAATCTGAAAACAATCCACTGGCCCTAATGCATAAACAGCACAATGAGAAGTTCACTAATATTGTATACATATATNATATAAAACTTCATATTGAATTACCCGGGATGTGACATACTTTGGACACTATCGTTTGATATGAGCTGATCTAATGTTATTTTAAATACCTTTGATGTGGAAACTGTTAATGCGAAAATAAATTACTAGGAATTTCGAAACATCTACCATGTGAAACATTCAGCAATGTAACACAACATCATTTGCGTTTATTTAAACGTATTTACTCGATTAAA